>PVHY01002584.1:0-123699 GCA_004024945.1 Uropsilus gracilis | reverse complement strand
ACGATCCCTGGCTTCCTAGGCTGAAGTTTACAGGCATAAGCCACCCTTCCCTGCTGGCCTCGGCATGTTACTGTAACAACACGAAGAGCAACAACAGCACACTGCAGGTTTGGTGATGTGTGTTGTGGTGTTTCATGCAGAAGGAAATGTGTTATGAATTAAAAGGTAAAGTGCAATGTTCTGAAGACACTATTTGTCTTCTTTTATTGAATAGAGCTGACATTTTCCAAAAACTTTTGGTGCCAGATTTTGGAGTGGCTGGGAGTGCTGCAGGTATCCTTTACTGCTTGATCGGAAACACATGTTCATGGGTACCTGTGTAGCGTTAACTTGGATGGTTTTTATTCTAGGACCCCAAGTCAAATTTGATTCAGCAGTGGTTGTCAGAGCAAAATGACCTTGGAGTCGTTTCCAAAACTTTTCAGTTGTCTTCCCATCCAATACTTGGTGACTGGTCCATTCAAGTTCAAGTTCATGTAAGTATAAATATATATTTTGGGTAAGGAATGTTAAAACAATTTAAATAGGTCAGGTGGGAAATATCTCCAATATCTCTAAAGTAATTTTTCAATAAATGGAAAAATCTGAATATTTAGATAATTTAAGTGGCTTATTTTAAATTTACTATATTTATTAATAGATTAGCCTTCATTAAAACACATTAGAGTTTTAGCCAGTGTTGTCTTTTCTATAGTATAATGTTTGAGGGTTAAACTATTTTGGCATTTTAGTATGCAGTTAATTAAACACTGCTTACTTTACTCACTGTATACCCTGAATATATAAAAATTAAATCATGAACACAAAACTCTTATTTGACTGATTTTATGCATTCAAATAATTACTCCTGATGAAGGACTAAACTAATCTACTTTAGCTTTCTTAAAAAAAAAACAGTAACTTTAAATAGCTACATAAATTTTCTGTTATCAACCCTTTTTTCTCTCCAACTCCCCCACTTCTTTATTTGCTGTCAACTCTTATAGCTCTAAGATTTAACTGATCAGGGCATTAAAATGCCCTCCATGTCTGCCTTAGCTTTTCTCCTCTGTATCACTATGAGATGTTTGAAGTTTCATGGAATATTTTTCCATTTTTATTTGGATGTCTCTGGACATATATATATATATATATAAATATATATATATATATATATATATATTTAAGAGCAGTTCTATTCAAACAGGGTTCTCACTGTTTTGAACAAAAATCCTTTGTTGTGGGTTCTGTGCATTTGGAGGCATGGAGTAGTGTCTCTGACCTTTGCCCACTAAATGTGGTGACAGTTCTCCTTCCCTCCCAGAGTTGTGGTGCCAGAAGTGTCTCCTGACATCTCCAGGTATGCCCTGTGGGAAAATATCCTCCCTCTCCACTACTGAGAAACATATTACTAGTTAGTATAATTGTTTATTACTGTAAGACCTGAGGTTGTTAAATATTGCCATATATTTAATGGGGAAAATTTTTTTTTTCCTTTCCTTTAATTAACATTTTTTGGTTAACATCATAAAAGCAGAATCAGTCCCTTTACTCAGCATGTATTTTTTTGAGCATCCTTGTAAAAAAGATGAAGAGCATACTGTGACAATGAGAGGGTGTGTCTCAGAAGGGAAGACAGATACGAAATGAGCAAGTGTACAGATACCAGGTGTTGAGAAACCTAGAGCAGGGCCTGAGAGACTTGGGGAACCAGACCTCTGAGCTTTCAGAAAAGGAGGAATGAGTAGACACTAGTGAGACTTGAAAAAGAAGGATTTATGCAGAGACAAGGAAAATGGAAGAGAGCCTTGTGGTCTGGGACTTGGGAGAAGTTCAGTGATACTGGAGCATGTGGAGAATCATGTGAGTTGAAGATTTGTGAGTACATGATGAGTTTTAGGGAGTTAGGTTTTATCTAAGTTCCTGTTTTCTGATTTCACTATTAATTATACATATACAAAATAATGTACAACTCCAGGAATTAGTTGTACATCTATACATGTATCCATCTGTCTATCATCAAATATGTGTGGAGGGTGTATACAAGGTGGAGATAAGGAGGCTGAACATAGGATCTCTGTCCTTAGAATTGCTACGGTGAGGTGCGCTTGTTGTTTTATTAATTTGACTTTAATTGGAGGTGCCTAGTCAAGTATAGTTTTTATAAGGGCAGTGATCATTTTGTATCTCTGTGACCCAGCACAGGGCTTTGTACCTAATTATAAGTAAGATTTATGAAACGAACACTTAAAGATACATAATAGTCACTTATCATGAACTAGATGCAATTTTCCTTTTCCACATTCTATGAAGCATCTTTATCTTTTTTAAGACAACGTATTAATCAGGTGCTTACTGATGATACAGCTCTCTTCTTCCTAACTCCTTATTTATTGAGATATAATTAAGCAATAAAATTATAGTGTTCAAGGTGATGATTATATTTATATACATATAATCATTACCTTGATATATATATATACATATACATACACACATATACACACATATATATACATATACATACATATATATACATATATATACTGAGAAGATCACCCACGTGACATAATATTAAGGCACAGAACTAAGGAAAAGTAAGCCCCTTTATCCTTATTTAAAAAAAAAAATTACAGTCCACCAGAGGTCAGTATAATCAAAGAAATATAAAGGAAAGCAATGCCAACCCTCACCTCTGGTTTTCCTCTTTCCTTGTCTCCTGTACAACGTTCAAGTACTGTACATTGCTTATTATCAAGCTCCTTTCATTTTAGCAGTGGATTTTCTTTGTTGCTTTGGGGATTATACTCTGCAAAACCACTGACTTTTCTTCCTCGAGCATCAAACTGTCTCCTCAGGGGAAACAGGTTTATTTAAGCTGTAGCAGCTCAACATAGAAGCATGTTTTTCAGGGCTTTTTAACATACTTCAGGTATATTACAGTCAAGTGGGGATGCACTCTGGTTTGAAAGTCAACTTACAATTATATGTTGGGAAGAGAACTTGCTTAAAAGTTAAGCATTGCTTGCATTTTCATTTTTCATAGTACTTCTCTAGGTGTCTGTCTTTTGACTGGTACCCTTACCTATCGTAAATAATTGTACATGTTTCATTTCTCCTATTTTTTTGTTATGTATGGTAAATTAATATAACATGAAATTCACTGCGTTGACTTTTTTCTAAGTGTACAACTCAGTGGTCTCAAATACATTCCGTTGCTCTATGGCCCTCCCTGGCACCCATCTCTAGGACTCTTTATCTTGCAAACCTGAAACTCTGTCCATTAAACACCCATACACCTTTGCCTTTCTCCCCCAACTCCTGGTCACCCCTATTTGCTTTCTGTCTCCCTGATTTCGATGTAAGTAGAACCAAGCAGACTTTTACCTTTCTGTCACAGACATGTGTCTTTGTAGTATGTGTCAGAATTTCCTTCCATTTTAAGGCTGGGCATGTTCCGCTTGTGTCTGTATCACTTTTTCTTGCAAATGTTTTTGCATCTGTGATTGAAAAATTGTATTCCAAGTTATTAGAAAACAGTTTTAGAGGTTATTAAAAGAAAGGCTAATGTTCCTGGAGCCTGGAGGATCTGATTGCTTCAACCCGCTTACCATATGCCATCACAACTGGGAGTTTCAGGGTCACACGAATCTTGGTGCTCCCATTCTTCTGAGAACCTGAAAGAAGAGTGGGATCTCTGAGTCCTGCTCACTTGATAATTGCAGCCTTTTTTCTGCCGTAGCCCACGAATGCCTCTCTCTCCTTCTAAACTCATACAACTGAGTTTGGAAACTAGGTGTGAGACCTTATCAGTGGTTCTCAAACATCAGTGTCCCTAAGAGCGAGCTATCTGGGGAGCCTGTTCAGCATGCTTAATCCAGGACCCACCTCCAGGTCACAAGTCAATATTGACATTGTGAGATTTGGGAATCTGCATTTTAAGTAAGATTCTGGAAATTCTGCTGATTTTTTTCTGCGTGGCATCTTGAGAAATGCTCCTCTATGCCCATGACCAGGAATGTTTAGTTTTTATTTTTCCCACTGAGAGGCAGTGTTGGATAGTGGAAATGGTATGAACTAGGATAGCATCCCTCAACCCCTCAGTACATTTGAAGTCTCCTTAGGAGTGAGATTCTGCACTATTTATATTACCTCTATAGGTGACCAGCACAGCCTGGAACCCTAGATTTACAAAATCAGATTTGGGGGATAATTTGTGTATTTTTAACAGCTTGTCTGGTGATTTAGTTACATGATGAAGTTGGGAACCACTGAACTAGATGATCTTGTGGGTTCATTTACTGAAAGTGAGGGCAGTTTCTCAGCTCTTGTTTCATTCAGAAGCCATTGTTGAGGTGGGAACTAGAAACAGAAGGTAGAAAACTCAGTGACTCTGAAGCACTGCACTGCTTCAGAGTATCGAATTATGTAACTCAGAAGCAGTCAGCATTGAATTGTTCCTTTCTTCATAACAGATCTACTACTTTTTGATTTAGTTATTGTGGAAAGGCAGGTAAGGGTTGCCAGCACCTCACTGCTTACTATAGCCTTTCAGAATACCTCTTATCATTCCAGCCCCGCAGCTGCTTGGGTCAGTTTGCTTCTCCTGTCACATTTGTCTGGAGCCATAAGTCCTTTGCCAAAGAGCACATCTTTGTTTGGAAAGTTCTTTCCTTGAAGCATGTACCAGTAGCATCTGGTAAACCCCCCTGGTCGTGCTGACAGCTGAACAGAAAGCATGGAGCAAACTGTGACAGGTCAGAAAACAGTGGCATCCTCTCTGGAATGTGAATACGGCTTCCAAAATAGTTTTGCTCATCTCTGCTTAAAAGAAGACAGCTTATTTTGGGAAAGACCTTGAGTTCCTACTTCCATGTGCAGTAAGGAAGGGAATTGTTGGGTATGGAGTTTGGGTTTTTATGCCTCTTTATACTTTTCAACTTTTGTGCTTCAGCTAGCTGTGCATGGAGGGCACTTACGACTTAGCTGAGGATCAGCGAGGAGTGATCCTCGCTGTGGAGTAATCCTTGAGGAGTGATCCTCGCTGTGGAGTGATCCTCGAGTGGAGGAGGAGTAAGGCTCTGAGCTAGGTGACAGAGTTGTAGTGGGCAGCATATGCTTCCCTGGAGTGATGGGCTTGTAGAGAGTAGTAATTGAAGAGATGGTTGGAACATATTTGTGGGTAAAGTTATGGTGGCAGGTAGTAGGTATCAGGTTCATGTCTTAGATTTCATTTTATAGATAGCAGGGAACTCTAAAAACTTACTTTATTTTGAATTCAATTAATGTTATTAATCCCAAATTAGACTTTTTTTTTTTTTTGAGACTAGGTCTTGCTATTTTTTCCCGTAGAACCGCAGGCTCTCGTTGCCCGGGGTACCACAGACTCAAGCAATCCCCAGCCTCAGCTTCCCAGGTAGCTGGGATTACAGGTGCGCGCCACCACGCCCAGCTATTTTTCTGGAACAAGGTCTCACTACGGGTCCCCGGAGGGATTCGAACCGCGATCCCTAGCCCCAGCCGCTTCATAGGCTGAAGCTTACAGGCACAAGCCACCGTGCCCGGCCCAAATAAGACTTCTGATGACAAAGAAAGCATAAATGTGAGTTAGTTTCATGATAAAAGATAAAGATTATACTTTAATCATTTTCCTCTGCATACCAAAGTATTCATACTCAGTGTAGAAACACTCAGACATTACAGAGAGAGAAGAGTGATGGAGGGAGAAAGGGAAGGAGCAGATGAATGATGAGTAATTAAATGGTTAATGAGGACAGCAGTATAGTTTCATTCATATGTGTTAACTGAAAATACGACCTAAAGGATAGAGAGATTATTAGATAATCAAAGTGAGGATTCAAAGCTGGGGAGCAGTCTTACTGTGAGAACTGTTCCAACAAACAAGTTTGAATTTAGGTTATATAAGTAGAAAGAGTGAATCATTGTCATTAAAAATATAATGGTTCTTGACAGGTGGTTCCAAGTTGTTTTCACCTAAAGATTTATTGTTGTTATCTTTGTTCATAGGAAGGCAATACAGGGATTTAATCTTTTCTGAAGAATATACTATGATGAAAAGACTGGGCATGCATTCCTTAAATCTTCTTTATCTGGCTCTTTGGCCATTAGTGGAGTTGAAAGATGGCTTCACCCGTGTGCGGTGGATCTTGCATTGTCTCAGAGACTTCATGTTTGTGCAGATGACTTTGTTCTCATGTCTCTTAGATCAGAGAGGCAGTTGTTTCCAGAACATTTTGCAGTATATTCACATATGGCATAAGTAAACATTTGTGGGTCAGTCTGCCACTCTAAACACAACTATTCGTGTAGGAAATGAGTCAGAAATGTGGATACCCTCTTCTTCCTTCACACGAATTCTTCCTTAACATGAATAGTTGTCCTGTTTAGGGTGCTGATATATGTGTGGAAATATAAAGTTTAACACATATTACTCAGCAGGTGCAATGGAAAACAACAATATTTATTCTTAGTTATTCGGTCCTGTTCTTTGAAACCAATTCTTTCCTAATGCTTCTATAGACTATAGAACAAATGCCACCATTTTCCTGGTTAATTTTAGGAAATAAGCTTGGAACAGTATGTTCAGTACCTGGTATGTCCAGTCCAATAAAATAAAGTACCCATTTCTCTCTGCTTGGGTTTTCTCTAGTATGTCACTAGGCCATGTTGGACTCTTCCAGGATCAAACTGAGGAAAGATGAGGGGTAAAAATTCTTTATTTGATATGTAAAGATGAATTTTTGTCCTACAGAAATGGAATTCATTGTGGTTCAACTTAGTACCATTGTCATCTGCAATCAGTGCTCTCTAGGCTTGGCATGTACTAAAACTATCTCCTCTGCTTTTTAGAACTCTTTTTTGGGTTCATTGATGTTGGATCCTTCATCCAGAGTGTTTGAATTGGATGCTTTTGAATCTTTTTTTTTCCCCCCTGGCAGCTCATAGTTCTGTCTTTACCTCCTGGGCAGCCATAGTATACATTCAGCTTCCATGTCCTGATTTGTCCGAGTCTAGAAGACAGCCAGATTGGTTCTCTCTTACTTGAATGTCTAGTTGAAGGAATTCACTAATGCTTTCTTTGCACCTCAAAACTTGGGAGGCCCCAAATACCTGCAATACAGCACGCTCTTTTAGTAGGTCAGTGGCAGTGTTTTCTAATTGTTGACGCATGTTAAGTGCCTGCTCACTAGCAACTGAAGGACATTCCTATGTATTGTATCAGTCTCTCTAGATTGTCCTGTGGGGGCCCCTTTCCTAGGGTTGAAGTGACAGGCAGGCAGCACCCACCTGATCCCTGATGGTGGTGTGTGTGTATGAGAGACACTTAGAATCTCAAAGCTGTCCCTTAAAGTTGCTTTTCTGTTTATTTTCATCTTAATCCTTTTGTTTGAGTTTTAAAATCAGTTTTTGGAGATCTCTTTTGCAAGTCTTGCATTCTTGTTGTGCACCTGGTTTTGGAATGTGAATTAGTTGGCATTATTATCTTGGGTGGCAGAGCCAAAACTGAGTCTGAAATAGTGCTGTTTTAGCATTCTATTATGTGTGGATTTAAAAGGTTCATGGCCTTTCTTAATACTTATACAAAAATTAAATCCAGATATTGGAGATCAGTGCTGAAGTTGACTTTTTGGAAATTGAAATTATTATAAACGAACATGAATGTGCAAACCAAAAAACCCATCCAGCACCATGGTTCTGCTTCTGGTATTTCTTTTTAGTCTAAAGGCAAGAGTTGAAAGATGCTGGCCTGTATTTTTTTTTTTTTTTTTTTAAGAATTAAGAAGAGTTTATTGCTGTGATCTCCTGGGTGAGGTCCACTAACCCACGGTGGGGGGTTAATTGGCCTGTATTTTTAAAATTAAAAAAATTTTAAGTGGTCATATTGTGTGCCATATTACTTCAAGTTTGTTAAAAATAGAAACCCCCTCTAGAGTTGGATGGCTTCATCTTTGGAGCAAAGAAATTTTGTAACTGGAGGAGGTGGTTTTGGTAATTTACATGTCTCCAGTTTCCATCCCTGTTCTGTCATATTTTCTAGATTAGTCAAAGTAATGTTTTTTTTTTCTCTTTCCCTTTTTGTTTGATTGATTTCCGTAACATTCACTGCCACATGAACTGCTGACATAAGGGAAAGTGGTAAAGACATCATCAGTAGCTCAGAATGGCTCCGGATTTTTCTTTTCAAACATTTCTGCTTTAGAAGTTATTTAGAAGATGTGATGAAACAGACTTCATGTAATAAAAAGAGAAAGTGAATATATGTGCTGAAGACCAGGTTTTCTAAGGGAGAGTTATTCCCTTGGTAACCATGCTGGAAATAGAAATGCTCAAAAGATACTGACTTAGGTATTCTCTTGCCTGAAAGATTGTTTGCTTAGAAGACACACTACCCCTTAACATTTAAACCTTTTGGTTTTAGCCTTTCTCTCCACTTACTTGCAGAGTGAATGAACACAACCTGTATTTATGAGCTAGAATAAGTATAAAATCTCATTTATAGAATCTCATTTCATACATCTGTCAAAGAGAGCAATCTTTATTTAATCTGAGACAAATTTATTGAGCTTTGTTTTGCTGTCAGGCACTATGTGGGATTAGTACCTCAAAAGATAAACTGTGAGGGATAAAAAAATGGTTCAACATGGACCTGATAGTCAAGGAATTTGCAACAACATAAGCCATATGTTAAAGTAAATATTTATGATGGCGCGTAAAAAGTGATAAAGAAGGAAGGACCAAAGTTCATGGAGACAGAGAAATTACCTTATATTGGGAACTCAAGGAAGTGGTAAGATTTGAGCAGTCTTGGGATATGGGAGAGATGGAAGTATGTGTAAGTCAGCATAGGGGAGAATAAGAGCCGTAGAATAAGGTATCTTAGAACATTGTCACACTTGTGTTTTTGGTCTGGCTATGTTTATCTCCATTGCTAGAGTAACTCTGATGCTGAGGACTGTACATTTACAAAAACTGTGGTGTTTTGCATGCTGTATTCACTCAATGTTTACTATATGCACTTAAGGAGATCTCATCATTATCAAATTATTTATTTCACAACCTTAATCATCGCTCAGTAATTTGACAAAAACTTAGTCTAGAATTCTTAGTTTTCACTGAAACAGGTAATACAGGTTGATTACATCTCGATTTTTGAGGATGCCATGCTAGAATTTATAAGTGAATCAAATAACATGTAATGTTGGACATTCCTATATATGTGAAAAGGATTAAGATATCACAAATGTGAAGATTCTTAGAGACCTTGACTAACAGTTTCTTTATGCTCCTTTAAATGGCAACATTGAAGGCAAGTTTTAGACAATTATTTTGTGGGTGTGTAAGTTAAATTTCTTTTATACTTTAAAATAAGCTACATCCTTTTAGGATTAAATATTTACTTTGTGTACAGCTGATTAATAAAGATTACCTTTCAAAAACTAATATTTTGTAGCTAAATCTGTGTATTTGCTTGGGGAATTAGATTGGTAATTAGTAATAATTTAATTATTTTGAAGAGGTTCTATTTGATCATAATTCTGTACCTTAGAATAGACAGAAATTTGAGAATATTAGAGAATATTGAGAATATTAGAAAAAGATATGTTTTTGGTAGGTCACATGTTTTCTTACTGTTGGAGAAGAAATACTTGTTATAGTGAAGTAGAATGGTTTAGATTTAGAATTAATGTTAATTCTTAAGGACATAAGGATTTACACTAGAAAATAATTTAAGAAATTAGGAAATTAGAGGATGTTGGTATAAGATTATTTTGTATCCCTGATTATAAATGTTTGAATTATGCATTTGCTCTACTAGTTTTTTAAAAGTGATACTAAAAACAAATTTGTAGTCATTTCCTGTTTTTTTTTTAAATATGTTTTTGACAAATGTGTCCCTAAATTCCTAAAGTATCCATTTTTTTTTTTTTTTTTTTTGAGACTAGGTCTTGCTATTTTTGCCCGTGGAACCCCAGGCTCTCGTTGCCCGTGGTATCACAGACTCAAGCAGTCCCCAGCCTCAGCTTCCCAGGTAGCTGGGATTACAGGCACGCACCACACCCAGCTATTTTTTTGGAAGTAGGTCTCGCCACGGCCCCAGGCGGGACTTGAACCGTGATCCCTAGCCCTGGCCACTTCATAGGCTGAAGCTTACAGGCACAGCCACCACGCCTGGCCCTAAAGTATCCATGTTAATCTAATTCTCAGTTTACAAATGATAGACATTAGATTAAACAGTTTGTTTATATGACCTGTAGTGAATTATAGAGATGGAACACCTTTTTATATTTGAAAACTGTCAAAAAAACTCATGAAATCTCACAGGCTTCATGTTGCAAATGACTAAAAACAAAATTCTTAATTTAAGAAAAAGCTTGTTTATTAAATCATTATATAATTAAAAACTAATTTTCTAAATCTTTTCAATGCAGGCAAGCAAAATAATGTTTAAGTATATAAGTAAGCAAAATAATTCAATAAGAACTCATATGTATATATATATATACTTTTTTTTTTGTCTTTTTTTTTCTTTCCTCTCAATAGGACCAGACATACTATCAATCATTTCAGGTTTCAGAATATGGTAAGAGTTCTTCAATTTATCTTGGAAAAAAAAACAAAAAAAAACATTACTTTCCACAAGGAGACATTTCCAATACATTTGTTTCTAAGGTTTGTTTTAAAGTACAAACCCTGGTGGGTCCTGGTGTTTCTTTTAGGCCTAAACTTTTTCCTTTGTAAAAGAAAAGTTATATAATTACAAAGCATAAAGAGACAAAAATTGTAGTCCTATTTTGCCTATCTTTTTCTTATGTACAGTTTCCTTCTTGTGATCATAACATTAAAATTTTTGTATTAGAAATGTAGTATTAATTATTTTCCATATGCATATTTTTGTTTGGCAGTAGCAAAGCCAGTCTTTAACATTGGTAAGTCCTCCTCTCGCAGGTGCCACATTTGCAGTGTCACAACTGCCAACACAGATAAAATTCATCTGTTTTGTTGACGGAGGAAGGAGAGGAAGGCATATGACAGTGAAAATGTAGGATTTCAGTATTATAATTTGAATAGTGATTTTGAAGTTGTACACAGGCTTTTTCATTTCATTAGTAATACTTCAGAGATTGTCTCACTTAGGCAAAAGCAATTCTGGGAAATAGTTTGCTTACACCTCTTTGGCTCAGGCTACGCATTCCTCATACAGCATTGTCACATTGAAATCTCATGATCTAGTTTCATGATCTGAAACCTTAATCAGCAAATTTTTCCTAGAAAAGGCCTGATAGTAATATATGAGGCTCTGTGGGCATCTGTCGCTGTCATAACTATTTAGCTTTGCCATGTAGAAGGAAGCAGCCATTGATATTGTACAAGTGAATGGAATTGTGAGTCAATAAAATGTTATGTGGAGTATGGACATGGGAATTCGAATTCCATGTAATTTTTATATATCATGAAATACTCTTCTGTTGATTTTTTTCCAACCAATCAAAAATGTAAAAGCCATATTTAGCTCATGTTGGTTATCAGTTACCCCTGATCTGGAGCTGTGTTGTCTCATGAACAGTTCACTCAGCACATGCAGATACTTAATCCTTGAGGTGTGTGGCTAGTCCAAATGAAGATATTTTCTGAATGTAAAATACACACCAGATTTTGAAGACTTAGTACCCAGAAGAAGAAAAATAGCTCATTAATAGTCTTTTTTTTTTTTTTTTTTGAGACTAGGTCTTGCTATTTTTGCCTGTGGAACCACAGGCTCACGTTGCCCAAGGTACCACAGACTCAAGCCTCAGCTTCCCAGGTAGCTGGGATTATAGGTGTGTACCACCACGCCCAGCTATTTTTTTGGAACTAGGCCTCCCTACGGGCTCCAGGCGGGACTCGAACTGCGATCCCTGGCCCCGGCTGCTTCATAGGCTGAAGCTTACAGGCATGAGCCACCGTGCCCGGCAATAGTCATTTTTTTATTCATTAATGTTGAATGCCAATATTTGTTTTAGCCCTCCTCCCACCCCAAATGACAATACTTTGGATTATATGGGTTAAGTAAAATATTACAAAAGTTATTTGTACTTGCTTTTTATGTTTTATTTATTTTTTGCTTTTTATGTTTTAAATGTGGCTACTAAAAATCTCAGATTACACATGTGGCTGACATTTTGATCAGTGCTGATGTAGAAGAATAGATCAGAAGTGGCCATGATTTTTATGTATATTTTGTGTCAAATAGAGGTGGTACTGGGTGGTTATATGTTATTGAATGCTATATGTGCAGTTGGTGGAATAGATTGCTGACTTCGCTGTTTGGGGAGGGGATATTTGGATTTCCTTATATGACCCCGAATTTCTGGAAACTTTGGAGATAGGTCAAAGTTGACCCACCTGACTGTGTAGTCCTCCAGTGCCAGACTGGCCTAGGGCCAGGCAGTGTCTTGGCATCCTGAGGGCCTTACACAGGACATCTGCCCTCTATTGTTGGTCCATTGGCCTTGCTGGTTTTCTTTTATTAATTGAACGATTGGATACTTTGTAATGAGACTTAACTATTTTTTTGAACAGTGAAGTTAGGAAAAATATTTTTCTCTACTGAAAGTAAGTTTTTTTATGCTCTTGGAGTGATTTAAATCAAAGTCTTTTTGTTTATAAGCTATTTTATATTTTAGTTATTGAAAATTGACCAAAGTACACTTTCTAATTTTAGAATTCTCTTCAGGTATACTTGCCATACACCAAAAAACATCATTGCTTTGTAGTGCATCTTAGTTAACGTGAAACCTTACTCTCTGACTTTCTCTTCATAGCAATTCATTGTATTAGACTTTCTCCAGTTTTCCCTTTGATCATCTCAAAGGACAGGGCTTGGAACCATGCAGAAGAGTGAGAATCTTGGGGTCTCAGGTGGTGTTTTTAGTAATGAAATTCAAGAAAAGTCCTAGGGTTAGGTCTGTTCTAGAAGCTTCAAGTTACATTTAAGTATTTTATCCAGTAGTAAGACCACATTAATGGATAGCAGCTGTATAAAAACTTTTTTTTTTTTTTTCTCTCTCAGGGGTTCTGACATTTAGGGATCTGAATACAATTTAGGTCCTACCACTGAGATACTTTCACCAACTTGACCACAACTGGCTCCCACTGTGGCTGTCTGGTTACCAGTCACCAGCGGTTTTTAATTTTGGGTGAAATGAAGTGCTTTTGTTCAATGGGTTAATGTGTATTTGGATTTTAATGAATCTAAATTTCAATGTTTCTGATTATTGATTCCCTTAGAACAATTCTGTTCTTTGTTAAGCTGAGAATAATGGTAAAACAGTCTTTAAAATACTTATATTTGCTTTTCTTTTCCAGTATTACCAAAATTTGAAGTTGTTTTGCAGACACCATTATATTGTTCTCTGAATTCTAAGAGTTTAAATGGTACTGTCACAGCAAAGTAAGTATCATTTTTCTTTTTATGACTCTAAAACTGTTACAAACCTGTGAGACAAGGACCTCTTTTATACTTCAGAATGTAGCATAGCGTACTGCTTAATAAAATACCATAGTGCGCCAGAAACAAATATCTACAATAAATAATTAAGCCTGGGACATGTCTGCCCAGGTCTTTGCAGCCACCTCTCTCCTTCCAAAATAATCCAGTCCTAAATTATGTTCTGCAGATGATTGTTGTTTCAAGACTAACTGAGAGATTTAAATTGTAGATTGTGTCAGATTGGAAAAAAAAAAGAGTTGTGTCTTTATTTATTCCTCACTGGCCAATGTGGACTGAGGTTATTTACCTCTTCTTAAATTCATCTCCCCTCTCCCCCTCCTGTGAATAATGGAGATTAAATCTTGCTGGGATTTGGCTTTCTTATTGAAATTAACAGATGAGTAAGTTATCCATATTCATCCATTTCAGCATATGTACACAGAGGTTCCCAAGTCGCTCTGAGGAACAGATGTACAATGACTCTCAAGATTTTGACTTTGATTTACTGACTCAGACATTTTGTTTTGTTGAGGAAAAGACAGCCTTAGATTTCTATATTAGCAATTCTTAAAAGTTCAGGCTGGGATTGCCCTCACGATATTTTGAGTATTGATCTCCTGTAGCTATTATATTTTGATGCCCTTTGATTTATGAAGCTTAGTTTCATTTGTAGTAACTGATAAAACCTGGGTCTCATTCACTTCTGTCTCATGTTTTTCTCCTGCTTTGTGGCATTGTCAGGAGATGGGCAGTGAGTTGCTTGCAGAAACAGTGCACAGACCAAAATGTTCTGAAGACTCCTGCTTTAGATTTTACATAATTATTATCCTGCCCTTGTACTTGCCCAATAAACATTCTGTCTGCTTTTTTTTTTTTTTAAGTGCTTTATAGCTTAGTGAGTGCAAATCCACACAGACCATCTTTGTTCACATGGATTAGGTTTGAGGTTGGATGCCGCCTTTAGTTTTCAGGAAGTGCCAGGGATCTAATATAATTAGCACTGTGTCCTTAAACTCTGGTAAGTTCCCCTAAAATTTATGTACAATTTTAGGGGCTATGGCCCCCTGGAGCCTTGCCACTGACCCCATCTGCCCTGCAGGCCCAGTGGAAGTTTCATGTGCATTCTCAATTTGTTGAACCTGTTTGAAATACTGACAGTTTTCTTCAGTGTTCATCACATTATATTTGCATCATTAGTATATGTATTAGTGAAGACTCAACCGACCAGACAAGTAGAATTAGTTAGCGATATATATTAAGGCACCTATTGCAGGGAGTTTGCTTACAGATTGTGGGGCTCGCTCGGCTTTTCCAAAATCCATAGTCAGGCTGTAGGAAAGGAAGGACCTTCTGGAAGTCTTAAGCATGGCTGAAGTTGCTGTCCATAAACACTTTTTTAAAATTGAGGTATTTCTGGTATATGACATGATGATTTGATTTGTGTATGTATTGTGAGGTGAGCACAATAAATTTAGTAAAATCCATCACCAAACATAGTTACAGAAAATTTTTCTTGTGATGGGAACTTTTATGGTTTACTCATTTAGAAACTTTCAAATATACATTACAGTATTATTAACTATAGTTACCATGCTGTACATTTTATCTTTCTATTTACGTAATACTTAGTAGCTGAAAGTTTGTATCTTTTGGTTTCTTTCACCTATTTTACCACCTCCTTTCACTTCTGGCAGCCACATATTTGTTCTCTGAAGTGTGTGTGTGTGTGTGTTTGTTTAAGGATTCCACATACAGATGAAATTGTATGGCATTTGTCTTTCTCTCACTTATTTCAATTAGCTTATTTCCCTCAAGGCCCCTCCATGTTGTTGCAGCTGTCAAGATTTCATTCTTTTTTATTACTGAATACTGTTTCATTATATATATGGTCATCATTCACTGATGTTTTCGTGAGCAGCATGAAGGTGATCTCAGTAGGTTATAGGATAGAGTTTAAGTGTTAATTGCCTATACCATCTAGGTTTATATATACTCTGTGACATTCACATAAAAATCATATTTCTCAGAATGTATCCCTGTTCTTAAGGAAAGCATGATTCTGTGTACCCCAGCTTAGGTTTCTTCCATATCTTGGCCATTATGAATACTGTTGTTATGAACATGGGGATCAATGGATCATATGATAGTTCTATTTTTAATTTTTTAAGGAACCCTCATACAGCTTTCCTTAGTGGCTGCACATTTCTACCAACAATACACCAGAGTTCCCTCTTCTATGTATCCTGGCCAACATTTGCTATTTCTTATCTTCTTGATAGTGAATTCTCTTTTGGGATGTCTCACTTCTGCTTTTTAAGCCTTTCAAGTGATTGAATCAGGCCCATCTAGAGTTTTGAGTAATCTTTTATAGCAACTGATTTTGGACTTTAGTAACATCTACAAAATACCTTGAGTTCAACACCTAGATTGGTGTTTGATTGTGTGACTGAGGACTTAGTGATGGGATACTGCCACATTGAAAAGATTATTTCAGTATTTTTTGTTTGTCTTTTGTGCATAGTGAGTTTCCTAGTTGTCATTTAAAGGTATCAGATCTGTTTAGTTCTAGCGGTAGTCCATTCTGAGCCCTTCTTTTCCATTAATTTCCCTCCCTTCCAGTTTCATTTGTTTGGAGGTGGTATCTGTGGTTGTGGCAAAGGAGGATAGATTGTTCCTGAAACAAAGGAAAGGTTGTTCCAGGGTAGTGCAAATCTTTTGTGTGAATCACCATCAAATTGGCCTAGAACCCTTCCCCTAGAGGCCTGTGAGTAAACATTTCCCTCCACCTGGCCCTCATGAGTTCTGAGCTTACCGGTATAGTTTCAGGAAAGTCAGCTTTTATTCAGGATGATAAAATAATATACAACTTGGAAACAGGCCAAGAGAATATATTGCTCATCAGGATCTTTTGTCAATCTTTAAAAAATGAAAATTTCCATACACCTAATTTTTAAATACTGTGTCCTAGAAAAGTTGGAAATGATGATGATGATTCTGTGTCTGTCATAATGAAAGCAACAGCTCTCCTCTTTTCAACACCTAATCCCTCCACTTGAGACTTGGATACTTTCCTGTTAGGAGAATCCTAATCTCACTTCCTCTCTCACCCATGTCTTGACATTTTCCATTTTGGTATCTTTAACCTAATGATCTTCAGTGACATCTTCACTCAGTGTTCAAACATTTCTGACATTAAAAGGAGCAAACTCTCAACTTGATTTCCATATCTCCTTCCAGCTACTATTCTATCTCTTTCTTCTTCACAGCTGAGTTGAGTTGAATTTTCCAGTTCTTCACATGCCATTCATTCTTCAGCCCTTCTACTACCTGCCTCTCACCATAGGCACAATGACCTTCTTGCTTCATCTTGTGGATACTTTTCAAAGCTTTAATATTTCTTCCTGCTTTGCAGTGTTGGACATCTGCCACCTCCGTTTGGTTATTCCTTTGGGACTTTTTGCCAGCAACTCTTCTGTCCATCTTTAAAAGCTCTTTTTCTCAGGACTTCACCTCTGGTGATGTTCTTTCTTTACACATTTACTCAGAGCTTTCTTCTTCATGGTTAGGGAGTTTGCTATTGCTTATAACTGGTTGAAATCTCAATCCATATTGCCAGCCTGCATTTCTTTCTTGAGATTCAGACCCTCAGGTCTCATTGCCCATTAGCTATCTCTCAGATAATCGGCAGATACATTAAGCATTTTATCTTCCCCCAAACCTGATTCTTCTCTTGGTGGACCATCCCTTTCATTGTCCACCACCATCTATTTCATAACCTGAGCCAGCTTTTCACTCTCTGAATCCTTATACCCAACCAACAGCCAATGCTGTGGTTCTCTCTCCCTAAGATTTCTCAAATCCATCTGCATTTCTTCATTGCCATTTCCTCGATTAGAGTGATGCCATATTTTTCTATTGTTGTTGTAGTTTCTTAAAAGTTTTTTGGGACTCCAGTTTTACTTCTTCATATCTTTCCTCTGCACTCTATACAGAGTTTTTCTTCCCCCCCCTTTTTTTTTTGACTTAAAGGCAATTCTGTTTTTATGATTCACTCACATGAAAAGTTCTCAGATCATTGCTTTGAGAGTGAAGTTCAAATTGTGTAGTATATTTTACAGCACTTTTTTTTTCTAGTTTCATGGCCTTTGGATCATCCTAGTCAGTTCCATTTCAACGCTTACAAACTCTGCTCCCAAATTTCCTTTGTGCTTCCAAGAAAGCAAAAATGATCTTTCTGACCACATGACCTTTACCCAGTCCTGCTTTGTTACTTGCCCTTGATCCTTATACTGCTCACAGTGCCAGACATGTGGTGCTGCTGTTCACTACTATGACTTCTTTAAAGATGAGTCTAGGTCTACCACATGTTGGAGAAGGCATCCAGGAAATACTTACTAAAAGAATAAGATAATCCATGTCATCCCAAGATTTCAATTCCAGGCTGTATGTAGCCCAGCAGAAGTCTTCATATCCAGTCAAAAACCTTTTATTTGGAGTGAGCAAAATTGAATTATATGAACAATAGCTTTGGTCTTTTCACCAAATTAGAGATAGAGAGTAGCACTTGGAATCCGGTTCTCTGCATGTATTTTGAAAGATAAATTCTGCTGTCTTACACCTTGGATGGTTAAGTTATAGAAATGATTTAAAAATACATATTCATAGCATTAATCTCTGTGAGTGGCTGATAAACCATAGGTTACTCTTTTGTTAGTAGCCATCTGTCCCATTGAGGCATAGTTAACATGCAGATCCTACTGGAAATTTCCTACGGAAGAAGGTTGACTGTCTCTTTTTAGTTTTGAAATCTCTTATTGAGAAGAATGAAATTTTGCATCTGTCTATTACCTTTGATGTGTACATTTGCTCATTCTTCCCACCTCATTAAAAGAAATGACTCCATACTGGGTCCTGGAGGATTCTAAAGAAGTAACATAGCATCCATCTCATTACTTAGATGGCTTCTGGGACAGTAGGATTTTTAGAGTATTATTTAGTCTTAGGTTTATTCCAGTGTATTTATTATTTGATAAGTTGATATATATTTATATTCCAGAAAATGACTTGGGGGAGAAAAGGTGGGAAGATGACTTACACTGATTCAGTTTTTTAAGTATCATTTTGTAAACCTTTTTCTGTGGTAATTTTTAGAAGAAAGTCCTTTAGAAGAAAGTTGCTTATAATACTATCCCAGAATATCTTTGATTTACTTTTTGAAATCTCGTCATGTATTATTTTCTGAATAGTTTATCCCAAATGCTTCCAGATTCTATTTAGGACAATAACTGTTAGTGTCCTTGTTTCATATTTATTATAATCAGCTTGGTCTTCAGAAGCTAAATCTGCTTCACATTTAAATCAAAATTAAAAATATTTGTGTCTGAGAATACTTTAACTTTGTCTCAGTTTTCAAGCTCCTGTACTGTCATGTTATACAACTGTTAAAATAAATATTCTAGCTGTGCATTCATTTTATCTTTAGCAAGATATAAATAATTTCTGATTTTGAGGATTTTCTTTTGAGTGAATGAATTAGATCCTTATGTTGCTTACTAGAGTTCCCACTTACATTACTGTTTTTATTTGGAAGACTGTTACATCTGAGGGGTTTGCTTTATTATTCTTAATCTGAATATGCCATATTTTACATTGGCTTTGAGTTGAGTTTATCCAGATGAGTGGTTATTTCTGTGCTTAACTAATGGATTTAGGAAGCAAGAATTCACTGTTAGATTTATGGAGTGCAAAGCAAAATTGACTTCTACATTTGGTTCAGTATTTCCCAATAGAGATGGAAGGAATCCAGGAGACACATTTTAATAAAGTCTTTCTGGCAGTAAAATGATTTACTAAAGATTGCCTCTCTTTCACACAGAGACTTTTTCATTATGACAGGGCATAAAATTAATACATAGAGTGCAAAGCAACAGAGAATGTATTTGACTCAAGAAGATAATTTTGGTACTGTCGATAAAAAAGTATCCTTGTTTTAAATTTTCCTGTATTAAACCAACTGTTTGTTTGTTTGTTTGTTTATCAATAAAGCAAAACCAAGATATAAGTCAAAATATGTGCTGTTTTGTCAGCAACGCTTATCCTACCAGGCGTCTTACCACATTTCTGTCTCTTTCAGGTGTCCCCTTCCATGCCCCCTAAGTCCCTGGTACATGTCCAATGCTGAAAAACAAGATGGCATCTTCAGTGTCTCTCTGCTTCATGTTTTTCTTCAGTCTTCTTTCTCCATCTCCTTCTTCCTAAACTCCCTCCCTCCCTCCCTTTTCCTCTTCCACTTATTCCCTCCTTCAGTCCTTTACCCAGTCTTCTCTAGCTTCATCTCTTTGCTTAGCTACAACCTTCTTTAGGGTGGGGCAGGGAACCTTGAACCTCTCAAAGGGGGTGAAGGTTCCTGGGTAAGCCCCCTGAGTCAGGTGAGCCCTGGAAGGAGGGTGGGGGGGTTATGGTCCCACCCACCAGTGGATGACTGCTGCACAGGGCGGCCATCTGCAGCCTGGATCGGCGGAGCCATGTTGCCCTCTGCTCCTAGCCCAAGGGGAGCATGGAAGGGTGCAGGCTCAGCCATTTGGCCCACCCCTGCTCAGGGAGGTAACGGTGTGGGCAAGCGGGGGTGGGGGGGAGCCCCTTCCATTTCACTTTCACTCCAGCTATACTTGAAGAGGAGCAAGAACATGTGCAACACAAACCCCATCATAGAATGGGTGAGGGATCATGCAAAAATCCATCCTACAAGCCTGAGCTGGACACAGCAGATGGACAACTGAGAGAACCAGTGCATGTGAGACAAGAGAAACAACTGTAGAGACACCATGTCACCATGCGCACTTATGTGCTCACCGGGCCAGGAAGACCCAGGACCTCATTTTGGAGATGCCTTCTAGGAGAGCAACACCCCCTCCCCACACTACAGGAGAGGAGAGGAAGACCAAAGTTGGAGTAATCGACCCCACATCAAAACTGCAAACTGAGGCAGAGGAGATGATCTACAAAAGGCATTCACAGATGACAGAAAAACTTCTTCACCAACACTGGCTGGGGCCGAGACCCCCTAAATCTGACACCAGAGCCATAAGGTAAAGCAGCAAAGCAGCAGAGATGGGATTGGAGAAGACGGCCTGTGGCAAGAAAACATGGACAGATCACAGATGAATACAGACTGGCCACCCAACACACACTTAAGACTGAAAACCTACCAGCAAGGCTTGCCTGGTTCCAACAACACAGTCCCTCACCCAGTGAAAGGACACTGCAAAAGGAAAGAAAGAGACTAATGGACTTAGCACAACTAGTAAACAACAAAGAGTGGGGTTTGAGAGAATGGAAGGGGCACCAGAGGGAGGAGGGAGAGGGATACCTCCCAAAAAACACAGAGGTTGTGATCTAAAGAACAACAACAAACAAACAAACAAACAAACAAACAAACAAAAACTTGGTAAGTGTATGTTATGAACTATTTTGAGGTATTGCAACTAAAAGTTTTTCCATTTTGATTACTTAAATCAAGGAACACCATTTATTAAGGACATTCCTAGTTATGAATGTTTAAAAATTAATATTTTTTTTGTAGTAAGAATGTATTTTTAATACAATTCTTTTAAGTACTGCCAGTGTATACTATTGAAAGTAATACTTTGTTTTATTTTGACACTATCAAGCTGAAAATTAAAAATGTTTGCTTTTTAGGTATACATATGGGAAGCCAGTGAAAGGAGACCTAACACTTACATTTCTACCTTTATCCGTTTGGGGGGTGAAGAAAAATATTACAAAAAAAATTAAGGTAACTTTCGAACATATCTTGTAATTGTTATGGGGAAAAAGTATATGTGCACGTCTAGAAATAAGTTTTTGTCCTGAATTAGCAAAAATTGAAAGAAAATCATCAGCTTTGTAGCATCAGATATATGATAATCTATTCACTTAGAGTTATTAAGATTGAACAAGATAAATTTGCTATGACTTAATTTGACTTTTGTTTCTACAATTTGAACTGCTAAAGTGAGGAGTAAAGTTGGGTTCCTTATCAAAACAGATAAATGGATCTGCAAACTTCTCTTTTAATGATGAAGAGATGAAAAAAGTAATGGATTCTTCACACAAGTTTTCTGAACACATGCATGGATCATCTCCTGGACCAGTAGAAATTTTAGCCACAGTAACAGAATCACTTACAGGTTTGTAGACATGGAAGTGAAGGTAAAGCTGTTGATGTGGTACTGTTCTATCTTCTTTATTACTATAATTGGCACATTCATTTGGGAACATCTATGCCCTTTCAGTGGTGTTATTTAGTGTTGAGATTGTCATGCCTACCAGTTAGCCTGATTTGCCATATGTTTTCATAATGGAGAGGAAACTTACTTTGTATTTCAACCATTTTTGATAGGTATTCACAATTTTTTCACTCTGATCTTTAGTTTTTAATCTGAAAACTGTAGAAAGGCCTTTTAAAAAAATCACTTAATATTTTCTGAAATCTTACTGTACCTCAATAGTTTTCTTTTAATAAGTAAAATAAACATTAATTAATTGGGACTTTCT
The DNA here is from genome assembly GCA_004024945.1 of Uropsilus gracilis. NCBI lineage: Eukaryota > Metazoa > Chordata > Mammalia > Eulipotyphla > Talpidae > Uropsilus > Uropsilus gracilis. The sequence goes on along the minus strand of PVHY01002584.1, from coordinate 101,672 downwards.
GTTGCTATTTCAACAGCTTTCATCAATCCTAGAGGAGCAAAAAACTATTCTGTCAGTGGCCATCAGCATTGGCATGAATGTCATTGAGGGAGGATGTCAGTGATAGTATTTAGAAGGGGTCCACGCAGAGCTTAATAGGACTGTATGGTTTTCTTCACCATGCCAGTGTAGGAAGGAAACTTACATGTTCCAATACCTTTATCCCTGTGGACGTAATGCGGGTAGAGAGATTTGGTAGAGTGAAGTTGTTGGTGAAATGCTTGTATTGTGTTCTAAATGGTTCAATTCTGAAAACAGGTATCTCAAGAAATGCAAGCTCCAATGTATTTTTCAAACAGCATGATTACATCATTGAGTTTTTTGATCATACTATGGTCTTGAAGCCATCTCTCAACTTCACAGCCACTGTAAGTTGGCATATTTATTTTACTTAATTTATTAATGATCTATATCTATAAGTTTGACTTAATGAAATAGAAGGGCAATAATGTTTTCAGTGCTTTTCAAGCCAAAAGTAAGAAGGTTACTTTCCCCCTTTAGATATGAAGAATGTAAAATTGTTTCCAGAAGACCTCTGTCTAATTTTTTTAAAGAAGTAATTTGCAATAAGAATATTTTCTGTGGACATTCACTTAATGAATTTATTGGATTGTTATATTGAGGCTTTATTAATTCATTAAAGAAATTACATGGTAGTCCAAAGTTTCAATTTCAATTTGATTTTTTATTATAACTAACTTTAGTTCCATAAAAGATGTAGCTTTAAAAATTAATAAATTCTCATTTTTTTTGGAGAATGTTGAATTATTACTTATTAGTTGAGTAAAATACAGCAATGTGCCAGGCATACTGCTGGTTGGAAATGTTCCTACCAAGCTCTTTTCCTGGATTCATGGTTTTTGTGATGCTGATAAGAAAATATTCATACTGTATTCAAGGTAGGATAAGATCAGTGTTGCAAATAAACTTCTTTGGGTATTGTAAAGCAGGTATTGGCAAACTTATCCTGCTAGATAAGTTTGCTAGATGGGAATATTTCCAGCTTTGTGGGCCATGTGGTATCTGTCACAAATATTCAGCTACCATCATAATGGGAAAGCAGCTAGAGTTATTTTGTAACCAAAAGAGGGTGGCAATGAGCTAATGAAACTTTATTTACAAAAAAGACTGTATTTGGTCTCTCTTTCTGCCATAATTTGCTGATTCCTAGTTTAAAGAAAGGGGATATCACTTCTTGTTGAATGGATCAAGAGAAACTAACTTTTAGTTAGTTCCTCATTTCATTTAAAATTTAAATAAACCTCTCTCCCCAAAAGAAATAACAAGACTACTAATGGTAACTCTCAAATGAGAGGAGTGAAAGAATGAGAGTTCAGGGAGGAAGAGTTGGCTTTGGAAAAGAGATGAAGATCAATAGGGGTTGCTATCTGGAAGGGGAAGATTTAAGCTACTTGTTGAAAGGTCAGTGGGATTGTAAATGTTGGGTGATGGTGTGAGTGTGAGATAGTATGGAAAGTGCTCCACATAGGTAGAGTTCTGGTTGGCAAGTTCAGGATAGATTCAGGTAATAGGGATGGATCAATGCTGTTGCAGTGGAGAGCTTGTGTCCAAGAGTGGTTGCAGATTAAACAGGAGGCAAAGCTCGAGGAGCTGTAGAGGATCCTAGATGTCTCATTTATTTTTGAAATTTATGTTCTAAGAAGTGAGGAGACAGGAGCCTAAAAATATAGGAGGGCTATGCCAAAAGCAATCGGATAACTTCCTTTCAAGTTGTGTGGATCAGGGCTGTGTGTGGGAGGTTGGCAGCAGCTCAAGTATGAGGTGACAAGGACCCTTGTGGTGGATGTGGGAGTGGAGAGGACGAAAGAGACTTGTACAGGACTTGCTGAACATTGGATTTAGGAAGGTGGGAAGAGGGAGGGAAAGTTTAGGGGTATCAGCTCTGGCAGAATTTGTGGTAGGAAAGTTGACGTGGTTGCTGATGTGTTGATGGACTGAAATTAGATGATGGGGATATAGAGGCCAGAAGTTTCTTGCAATGGGTTGGAGATGTTGAGTATTGCTCCTGAGCAAGGTAAGGATAATAGCAGAGGTGGTGAGATCTTTGAGAAGAAAGAAAAACAGATAAATGACCTTGACAAATCCTCACATTGAGCAAGAGGAGCCAGAAAAGATGCTGAGAGAAAGCAGAAAGAGAAGTCCAAAGTGCTGGAGGTTGATGTAGAGCTGTGGGAGAAAGAGTAGCATTAAAATGAGTGTTCAGTGGTGTCAAATGTCTCCTAGACCTGAAAGTTTGGGTACCGCCAATAGTTTTTGAGAGTTCGTTTAATGGAAATAGCACAGAGGAAACGGAATTCAGCTGAATTTAAATTTTTTGCTTCTCTAGTTACCTGTTTTTAAAATGTCATATTTTAATAATTAGGTGAAAGTAATTCGCTCTGATGGCAACCTGCTCAGTCCTGAAGAAAGAAGAAACAATGTCGTCATTACAGTGACACAGATGAATAACACTGACAGCTGGAACAGATGGAACAGTAGAAATCAGCAAGTGGGAGCTGTTGAGATCACAAATTATACTGTCCCGCAAAATGGAATCTTTAAGATTGAATTTCCAATTCTAGAAGATTCCACTGAGCTACAATTGAAGGTGCTGCTTCCCATTATTATGTTGCTATAACAATGGTGTTAAAGTTGTAATCCTGTTGTAGGCACTCAGAGTGTTGGAGGTCAGGGTACAAAGGAAGTTGACATGTTTCTAATTTTAATAAGGAGACAAATTAAAAGTAATAAGATAGTAAATTAAATAACAGTAGATATAATGACAGTAAATTATAGTAATCTACAGATATGACAAAGCTCCTCAAATTCCCAGTTTCTGTTGATTTTCAATTGTTTGAATTGTGTTTTGGTAGGTGCTGAAATGATTATTTTGTGTGTGTGTGTGTGTGTGTGTGTGTTTGCTTACGCTCCTTTGCTCAGCCCTCTTTCCCAGTGTGGCTCTTCTGAGTTGCCCTAGCCATTTCTGATATATATATATATATATATATTTTTTTTTTTTGTTGTTGTTGTTTGTTTGTTTGTTATTTGGCCCCAATAAATGTGTGACTTCTTTGATATTTACTCTGAGTATTTGTGGATCAAATGGGGTGATATGTTTTCTTCCTTGTAAATGAGTGTGTTATAAAGAGAAGGAAAAGATTCTTTTTACATTTCATTCTCTCTTCTCAAGTGTCTCCTGATAATAAACCTTTATTTCTAAAATAAATTAGGACTATGTTCTTTTCCTCTTAAACCATGATGATGAAGACCTTCTTTGTCTTAAAACTATCAATTTGTTTGTGGTATAAGCTATAAAATGGTGAGACCCAGTATCTGAGGAATGTGTTTTTCCTGTGTAAAAAAGTAAAAGTGAGTTTGCCTTCCAGTAGTTATTCAGTGGTAGCTTCTTTTCTCAAGGTGTTACTAACGAAAATCTAACACTCCTTTTTCTTTCGTTTTAGGCCTCTTTTCTTGAGAGTGTGAATAGCTTGGAAGTTCATAGCATGTATCAGTCTCCTAGTAAAACATATATTCAGCTGGAAATAAAAGATGAAAGTATAAAGGTAATACTCACAATTGTTTGTTTGAAATATTCTGTGTAAGTGGGATCTTTTGCCATTAATAGGTATGTATTAAGTTGGATTTTTTTTTTTTCCATAGGTGGGATCACCTTTTCAGTTGGTGGTAAATGGCAACAAGCCATTGAAGGAGTTAAGCTACATGGTAATTTCTTATAGAATCTTATAGAATAAATTATAGGGCATCATAATTGCTATCTACCATGTCTATACGATGATTACTAATTTAAAATATCCACCCTCATGTCCTTTTAGCCTATTCTTTTGTAGTGTAATCAGAATATCTTTTTTCTTTCTTCACCTGTATTTTCATTTCTAATTTAAGATGGACACTTAAATCCTACATTAAGTATGTGAGAGAAACTACATATGTTCATTGTAGCAAATTAGAAACAATCAGAAAAACATGAAAAGAAATAAAGAAATTGCTGTCTGTAGCCCTGTAATTTTGCTAATCAGGTTCTCCCAATGGTCCTACACATCCCTCCCCCTCAAAATAGATTTTTGAGTGTGAAGTAATTGTTGCCTTGGTTGTTTTATTTTATCCTTTTCTGTTTCCCAGTTTATACTCCGTTGGTCAGTGAAGATTTCTCTAGCATTCTGAGGGCTTTGATATTGATTTAAGTCAAGAATTTTGTGTATGATTAAAATTATGATAAATGTAACTGTAGGTGAGATTCTCACTAGTGTTAGTAGACACTGGAACTTGTCTATTGTTTTTTTTTTTTTTTAGGTAATATCCAGGGGGCAGTTGGTTGCTGTAGGTAAACAGCATTCAACAACCTTCTCTTTAACACCAGACAATTCTTGGGCACCAAAAGCCTGTATAATTGTGTATTACATTGAGGATGATGGGGAAATTATAAATGATGTTATGAAAATTCCAGTTCAACTTGTTTTTAAAAATAAGGTAAGATGGTGGTGGGTGTGCTTAAGTAACAATACCTGAAGTGGAGAATCCTATACTTCCAAAATACAGACAACAATATAAACTGATGTTATCTAAAAATGTAAGATTTATTTTTATTTTATTTTAATTTTTAAATTAATTTATTTTTTAAAAATTTATTTATTTTTTATTTATATATATTTCACATCATTTCAGTCCCTGGGGGTCACCCACTACCTCCCCTCCCCACCCGCTCCAGCTGGTCCCCGCTCTCCCCTTGTGTAGTTTCATTTGGTTGACCATATAGTAGTGAAACCATTTGTTTCTGTCCCTTTCTATCTGGCTCGTTTCTGCTAGAATGATTTCTTCTAGGTACATCCAGGTGTCCATAAATTCATCAAATTTGTCATTTTTAATTGATGAGTAATACTCCATTGTGTATATATACCACATCTTTTTCATCCACTCGTCTGTTCTGGATCTTTTTCATCCACTCGTCTTTTAAATCTTACATAAAAATGTAAGATTTAAAATAATAATGTTTAAAATAAAACTTTCTGTTAGTGAAGTCTGGAAAGTGTAGTATTTCTTTAGATAGGAATTCTTGAACTATTAAAGTATCATTAAGTTAGAAATTCATATTTGTAGCTGGGCATGGTGGCATGCATCTGTAATACAAGCTCTGGAGGCAACGAGGCCAGGGATTGCTTGAGTGTACAAGTTTGATACTACCCCGGGCAACATAGTGATACCTGGTCTCAGAAAAGCAGCCAGGCAATGTGGCCATCACCTGTAATCCCAGGTACTTGGGAGGATGAGGCTGGGGTTTGCTTGAGTCTATGGGATCAGAACTACCCTCGGCAACATAGCAAGACCTAGTCTCAAAAAAAAAAAAAGACATTTGTTTCTGGTTAAACATGTTCATATTAAATGGTTAAAATTCTTCATTTTTAATTATTACATACATATTTTCCCATATGGAATTACTGGCATTCTTTTTTTCCCTCCCCTTTTCCCTTAGGCATTCTGAGTCTTATTTGTAAAGTTATGTTTCTTAACTTTAAGGCTTTAGCTCAAATCCCTGAATTCTAGTGGCAATATAGAGTTTATTTGATATTAGTATTGATGTGAGGATGAATTGAAGGGTATTGGGAATCACTATTGTCTGTTGTGCTATGTGAAAGCAGAGCTGATCTTTGGTTTATTTCTTTCATCACAAATTTGCAGTGAGCTGATACCTTGTAAGTAGATATCTATGGATAGTCAGTTCTCACATGAACATTCTAGAAGGAATGGGCCTCATGACAAAGCCATTCAGTTCAGCTGTGACGAGAGGAAGGATTGACTCTCTTTAAGGAGTACAAATATGACCATGGTTTGATTAGTGTTTAGACAACCAAGTGTTTGGTCTGATCATCTCCTCCCTTAGAAAGACATCCCCTTCCCACCACAAGAGTTAGTCTTTGTGTTCCTAGGGGAGCTCTCACTTGCACCCATGTCTGAGTCCAGGTTGCCAACTTATAGGTATCTGCAATTTCTTTTCTCTTTTCCAGCCTTTCTTTTGGGAAACTAGCCTTTCTCAGATATGCTAGACAATGCTATCTGAGGGACTGGGGCTGAGAGGTGTAGTGCTTGGAAAAAGGGAGTAGGAAAGAGTGAAGTAAAAGGGTAAACATCATGGGAGTAGGCATTATATTTCATTCCCCGGAGAAGAATTGTTTGTGATATTTGAATGACCCCTGAGCTAAGACAACTGTAGAATGTGTACTAGATATTGAATCATTGATCTGTAATTGGTAAGCTATGTATAAGTAGTGAGATAATTCAATTATGTTTCTCCCTTTTTTAGATAAATCTATTTTGGAGTAAAACTAATGCTGAACCATCTGAGAAGGTCTCTCTCAGGATCTCTGTGACACAGCCTGACTCAATAGTTGGGATTGTAGCTGTTGACAAAAGTGTGAATCTGATGAATGCCTCAAATGATATTACAATGGAAAATGTGAGTTTAGTGTTTTTTTCAATCATAAAAATACATACTAAAGTAGAAAAAAAGAAATGTCATTGCCATACTTCAGATCTAGAGGAAAGATCATTAGTTCCTCTTCAAGTATGTGTTAATAATTAGTGAAGTTTCCAAGTGAATTCCAGCCATCATGTCGCAAAGAGGCTGATATGGTCAAGTATCTTTGCTATCCTTCTTGAGAAGTGCCACCTATAGCTTTTTCTTATTATCACCCTGTGTTTTGATTTAAGACTCGAGAGAGTGTACTTTGAAATTGACTTGCACATTTCTTGATAACATTGTTGACAAGAACTTAAGATAATTTGAAGTACTTTGTATTTTGGGTATATGTAATGGTTATAAATAAATAATAATAGACTTCACTGAATTAGAAACTTAAAGTGTATTCAAAGACAGAAGTAATTTGAATTTTATAAATCAATAAGTATGTGAGCATCTAATGTTAGATTACTTTTACTCCCTAGTAGTTTAATTTATATTTGTAAATACTTTAAAAATAATTTATACGTTTTTAGGTGCCATTATTGTTTGTAACCTATGTATGTTTAATTGATGAAATATAGTGATTAATAATGTCAGGAATAAAGATAAATGTTATGTTAATTTGGTTAAATTGTAAAATTAATTCATTTGACAAAATTATACATTTTCTTCAGTTTTTATAACTAATTCTCTCTTTTTTGATAAAATTTCTTTAAAATCATTTGATTCTGTTTTTCTCTAGTCTTTCCCTAAATTTAGATAATTTTAGAAAAATCTTTAGTTTCTTGAATTTGATTTAACTCGAGTAGTATTAACTTTCATTTTATAGCTTTTATTTTCTCTCTCTCTCTCTCTCCCCCTTCTCCGCCTTTCCTCCCTCCCCTATCTATCTGCTTTCTCTATATGTGTCTCTATGTCTCTATTTTTCTTTACATTTATGTTAATTTTGTCACATTAAAATTATAGTTCTAGTTTTCTTTTGGTTCTTACCTGCTTTGCATATTTTAAACTTTATTTTCTGTCTTTTGAAAGTTTTAAGTATAACAGTATACTATACTTTGATTTTTAAAAATCTAACAGTGATCTTTTAATAAGCTTATTGAACCTTTTTGTAGGCATGATAATTCTTGTTCTAATTAAGATTTATTTATACTTTCTCCCCCATACCTTAAAACTTAGACTACTTTTCTTCTATGGACTCAATCTAATTTTGTTCTGCTTGCTTGGAAATTATACATTCTTTTTTTGATAGCGGTTCTTAATTCATGAGCCATTCTTGTATTTATTTATCTTTACTATTTTCTTTAGGTTTTCCATATTTTTATCTTCAGCAGGAAAGGCAAGCATTAATATCTTTTCATGTCCTTTTTGTCTCTGTCTCTATGAATTCTTTCTTAACGCTGATCAGATATAGTTCTGTGCCCATTTTCTCTTTTCAATGTAAATTCAGAAATATCATCTGCTATTTCTTCATATATAGCCTCTTACTCATTTTGTTGTTTTCCTTCTTCTGTGACTCCTGTTATTCAGTGATTAGAATTTCTACTTCCAATTTCTGTATCTTAACTTTCTGTCTTACATTTCTATGGCTTTGTCTTATCTGTGTTTCTTTGGGTGAGTTCCTCAGTTGATTCATCCATGTCACTGAATCTATGTGCCTACTTTAGCCCCTTTGTTGGGTACTTCAGTTACTGTATTTTTAATATATATTGTTTTCATTTGGTTCTCATCTCTTGTTCTTATATTGCTGATTTCTTGCTCATCGCTTCTGTATAGTTACTGTGCTTAGAATTTCAATTCTTAAGTTGACCTTTTCAGTAGTCTACCTCATGTGCTATATGCTGTCTGGTTGGATATCCTTTATGGATGTTGTTCTCTTTGGAAGCGTAGTTAATCTAACAGCTACTCTGATAATGTCTATTGGGGAAAGATCAATAAACACCAGACTGTGATCTGGAAATGTCTTGCCAGTTTCAAGAGAGGGGAGGAGCGGAGTTTCAGCAAGTAGATTACTCCTTTTGATCCTTCCTTGTGCAGTCTGCTTCTATTCTTCATTTTATTCACTTTTAAAGTCTTAGAGTAAACCTGAGGTTACATTCCACCAGTCCTGAAGGGTCTGGAGGACAGGGGAAGAAGAGAGAATAGCTGACTTTAGTAGTGAAATTGAAAGGAATGTTTGTCCTGCAGTTACCCCTCAAGAGAAATAAGAGCAGGATTTAAAAATATTTCCTCCAGCCTGTCATCTGCTAATCCTAGTAGCTTTCTGTCACCAACTTCTTCCCAACACAGTGGTTTGAGATATCCTTCTCTTTCCACAGCTCTTGTCTTATTCCTTCAAGTTTCCTACTTACTTTTATTGCTCTTCAGAGTTGGCTGTGGAGGAGTTGGTAATCTCTGATAATAGACCATTTTGGTTTCATTCATTCTTGCTAAATTTGTATGTGCTGCTGAGAGATTCTTGAATGCTCTGGAATACTTGAAGTGTATTGGCTCTTCCAGGAATAACTTTCCTCTCATAGCCTATGCTGTAGTGTTGGCAATGTCTTTTTCTTGAGCCACTGAGTAAAGGATCTCTTTATGAGATAAATGCTTCTTCCTAGATAATTTCATCAATTCACATCGGCGTGTCAACAGAAGACAATTTTGCATGTATTTTTGTTCTGTGGCAGAATGTGAAGTATGGAACAACAGCTTCTTTTCCTCCGTTATAGCTGTTGCTGATTCCATTGTTTACTGAACTTTTATTTGCCAGCCTTTTGAGACACTGTGAACTCTTTTTTTCTCTTTCTGTTGTTTATCTTTGGTGTCTGTTCTAGTACCGTATTTGCTTCTGTGGCTGCAGTGACTGTTAGTATAGCATCAACAGTGATTGTATGTGTTAAATTTAAAACCTGGTATGTTTTTAAAATTTGCCCTTAGACTTTTTCATAATTTTTATTCCTGCCATGTCTAATTTGTCTGATTAATGCTAATGTAAATATAGATATGCTATCTTATATATATATATATATATAACATATAGAGGACAGTGGAGTGTAGTATAATATAGAGTATAACATTTTCCATCTTAACCGTTTTAAGTGGTATTAATTACATTCATAATGTTGTAACTCTGTCATCACTATTTCCAGACTTTTTATTTCTGTATTCCAAACTGAAAGTCTGTAAGTATTAAGCAACAACTCCCCATTTTTCTTTTCCCCAGATCCTGGTAACTTAATCTACTTTTATCTTAATATATTTGCCTACCTATTTAGATAGTTCGTATGAATGGAATCATATGAAATTCATCCTTTTATGCCTGGCATTTTTTTTCTACCTTACAAAATGTTGTATACTTAATTCAAATGGTAACGTGTACTATAGTTTTATTTCTTTTTAATCTGAATAATCTTGCATTGTGTGTATGCAGTGCATTTTGTTTATCCATTCTTATGTTGGACACTAAGGTTGTTTCTTTCTACCTTTTCTGCTCTGATGAGTGCTGCAATGAAAATGACCTGCAAATATTTCTTTAAATCCTATTTTCATTTATCTTGAGTATACATGCATAAGATTATAACTGCTGGGTCCTATTCTAATTCTGTGCTTAACTTTCTGAGAAACTGTCTATTTACTTACTGTCTAGGCCTATGTTACTCACTCTAAAAAAATAGCTTTGTAAATGTGAGATATGGAAATACTTTATTACTGAAAAGAACTACATATCATTGATGGTGAAGTTGCATTACTTTGATTATCAATGAGACTCAGTATTTTTCTTCCTATTGTTAAAATTTCTTCTTTTTTGAATTGTCTGTGTTTGGTATGTAATTTTTACAAAAATGTAATTTTGGCTGATTGAATGAACAAAGCATTCATATATAGGTTGTGTTTTCTCTAGGTTACATATGAGAAATGTTGAAGAGGAAAGAACAGGTTGATATGTGCATATATATGATATTAAAGAACATGTTCATTCTGTTTTCTACTTAGGTGGTTCAAGAGTTGGAACTTTATAACACTGGGTATTACTTAGGTGTGTACATGGATTCTTCTGCAGTCTTTCAGGTATGTCTTATTCGCCGTTGTAATTTGAGAAGATAGGATTATACGTGTATATACATAAGTTCTGAAAAATAAGAAAAAGCAAAACAGAAGAAAGTATTTTCACATTATTTCATAAATATAAGTAAGAGTGAGGTGTTTGGGAGACTTCCCTGACAGTGGAGGGAAAATTTAAACTTTATTGAAAAATCAAGTTAAATTTATTCTTTGTAGGAATGTGGCCTCTGGGTATTCACAGATGCAAACCTTGTGCAGGATAATCCTGAAGTTTTCTGTAAGTAAAACATGGCTATATGCTTTTAAAGTAAAGCTTTTTTCACCTCAGATATTTAAAATTACTTTTATAGAGATGAATATTTTCTGGTTGAACATTGATACTGGGATTTTCATTTTTTGTTTTCTTGTCTCAAAATGCTAGGTGTTTAATGCACTTAGAAATACATCTCGGTTATAACGTGGAATATTAGTCTGTGTTCCTGTCTGGATCTATGAAGTGAATGTCTCATCTTTGCTATCTGTAATTTTTTGAGGGAGTTATATTTTGTGACATATTGGAAGAGCCTGTGCTTCCAATTTTTATTGCCAACTGTACTGTAATTTTTAGATAAAAGGAGCAACATATGTTTGAAATATCTTTGTTCTCTGCCTTTTTGCTGTGCATCTGGAATAAAGCCCTGATGTTAGATTGCTGGTGAGTTCTCTGAATTTGGGGTGATTCCTGCTGCTGCAGGACATCTGAGCCTCTAAACAAAAGATAGTTTTGTAGTCTAATAATTTTATGAAATCATATATTATTGTATTAGAAAATATGGTAAATTTGGCTTTCTTCAGGTAATCATTTATTCTAGACAACCTTTTTAGCAGTCTTTCCATTCTTTTTCCCCTTAGCTTTTACTCATCTTGGTTTATCTTTACTTACCATTTTTATTTAATCCCAGTGCCCATTGCAATATTCATTTTTTTTTTTTTTGGGTGATACTGAAATCTTTGACTTTTCTGAGAGCCTTCTGTCTACTTACTTATAAGTACCGCACGCTAACCGATTGCGCCACTGGAGCCGCCCTTCTGTCTACTTACTTACCTGGTATTCTCACTAGCCTGTTTCGTTCCTGGAAATGTCACATGATCATTCATTTTTCTGCCCATCTTAAGAATCAGTGTCAGCAGGTACATCAGGTTCAGTGTTTGGGCTCTTTTAAGACCATTGTTCAGCATCCCAAATGACTACCTTTTTGATTATTGGAAACTCAAAAGTTTCAGTACAACTCCTTAAACCAACATTTAGGTTACGTACTTTTCTTTTCCCTCTTTCTACCTTGATGACTCTCATAAAAGATTGGAATCTGACTCATCTTTGTGGTCCTGTGGAGGATTGAATGTCTGTGTGCTTTGCTCAGCTAATGTTCATTAACTTGTGATCAGCACTATGATAACAGAAGTTACCTAAGGTTGTATTATCTCTTGAACATTGCTCTGCTCCTAACACTTCAAATGCCTTTCCTTCTCCCCTGTATATCTCTCACTTTTCCTAAATATATTCAGTATTTTTCTTTGGTTTTACTAAGATCTTTAGTTTCTTGACTTATTTTATCTTCTTTTGTCTTCTTTCCATTCTCTGGCCTGGATCATGCAATCAGTTTGGTAGAATTCTTCCCTAGTCTTTTGTCCTTCCATGTTCCCATTAAACCCAAATTTGGAGCAACTTATTTATCTTATCCCTGTGTTTCTCCGCCTTGATGCATTACAAACACCTTAAATTCAATATGACACAAACTAGATTTGTGATCTCCCTATTTAGTACTTTGTGCTTCCTTAATATAAACTGACTGATATACGAATAGATGTAATTTCCTATTTCTGTTAGTGAAATCAATATATACTCAAATATCTAAATCAGAAACCTCATTCTTAGTTCTTTACACTTTCTGTCAGGGGTGGAATAGGATTAAATAAGAAAGAAATTTGCCATCAATTATTTTGGCTTTGAATTCTGGCTTTATGCCCCTTAGCAAATCAGTTAACTTCTCTAAGTCTCAGTTTTACTCTGAAATGTAAAACTAATAATATCACTTAAAATGCAGGATTGCTATGAAGCTAAATCCAACAGCATGCAAAATACTTAGTACTTGTTTGGCACTTCCTAAGTCTGTCATTGCTTACTCTTTTGATCTTCAGATTCAGTTAGTTCATTCACTGTTCAATAAATAGTGCTGTTAGCTGCATGTCTAGCATAGATGGCTAATGGAGCAAACCAACACACAACTAGAAGTATGTGCTGAGGACCATGATGGGAAAGTATGCCCCATGACTTACACAGGTCATATCCAGTCAACAGAAAGAACCGAATTATCTCTCCAGACTATCCCTTCCTCTCCTGTGCTTGGCTTTAGGCTCTTACCATTATCTCTTTGACCACTGCAGTAGCTTCTTACTAACTTTTTGCCTGTCCCCATTTTTCCCATCTCTAAACCATTTTTCATACAGACCATGGTTATCAGTATAAAAAGTATGGATTAGATCATGTTTCTCAATTATTTTAAACCTCCAGGAGACCATTGTTGCTTTAAGGACTGTATCCAAATCCTTCAACCTAGGATGTTTGATGTTTTAAAATCTGAACCCAACCATTGTTTCTCTTCACATTCTTTGTCATTCTTACCTAGCATGCCTTCGTACTTAGCTTAATTTTGTCCCCTGATGAGATGCCCTTTTTCTGAGACTTAAGGTAAATGCAAAATGGAATTATTTCACTAGCCATACTCTCCTCCTCCTCCTCATTCTCCTTGTCATCATCATCATCAACATTTCATCATTCAGATTCTGCATTACTGGCTAAAAAAAAGTGGTACATATACACGATGGAATACTACGCATCAATCAAGGAGGACAAATACATGTCATTTGCAGCAACATGGATGGAACCAGAAAGACTCATATTAGCAGAAATAAGTCAAAAAGAAAAAGAAATACGGGATGGTCTCACTTATATGATGGATATAGGGAAAAAAAAACAAACGAACAAGAAAAATTAAAAGCAACCAATGGGACTGAACAATGGAGTGAGAGGAGGAGGGGGAAGAAGGCGGGGAAGGTGAAGAGCACAAAAGATCAGGATGGTTAACAGGTGTTAATGAAGTGGGAAAACCCTGGGGTACACAATAATGCAATAATGTAATATAAATAAAAATACACATATATATGCAAATTAAAAAATTTTAAATTAAATTAAAAAAAAAAGAACAACCATCACAGAGATAGTTGACTTTCTCTGTGGATATCTCTTGTATACTATTGCCCATTATACCTTCCCAGAAATAATAATTACTAGATTTGATGTTTGCCATGCCAGTGGTATTTGAAACTTTTAAATCACACATCAGTAAATAATATATTATTTTGCATGGTTATAATTTTGTAATTATGGTATTGTACTATGTATACCTATCTATGTAACTTGTATTCTTCCCACAAAATTTTTTAAAAATTATTAAAAAAATAAAAATAAATTAAAAAACCAAAAAAACCAAATTCTGCATTAAATCAGTCATTCCCTACACGATAAGCATTTTACATATGTTTCATTGTCACTTTTCATGTTACAATTTTTTTGTCAGTTTCCATAAACTGAGTAGCTCTCTGCTTTGCTCTGTATAGTTGACACCTAAGTATATTTTTGAAAAATAACTTTAGACTTAGAGAAAAAGAAATAGATGACTATTTCAGAAAGTAAGTCAGTAAACTGGATGACTGTAATGTTTTGTTAAGAAAAGTTTGATATGATCAATGGTAATGAGGAAACTAGGAGTTTTTACCTTTGAAAATGTGATTTTAATTATTTTTAAGCAACTGACTTATTAATAGTTTTTTAGGTATTTGCTGTAGGGCAGGAATATTAAAGCTTTTTTTAAAAATAAGTTTTGGCTCTGCTCTGACTGGCCAGTGTGGCCTTGGGGAAATCAGGTGACTTCTCTGTGTCTCAGACTTTTCTTTGTAAAAATGAAAGGGTGGGCTAAGATGAGCTTAGTCATTCAGTTGAACTGAGTGGTAACTTGATTCTGTGTATTGAGCTTCTAATCATTTTCTATAGTGACTTTCCTTCTAACTGTGGACAATATTTATTTTCAGATGACGCAGCAGAGATTCCTGAAAGGTTTGTGGAGGAAAATGAAGGATACTCTTTAGATTTCCATGACTTTTATGGAGAGAGCAGTCCACGTGTCAGGAAACATTTTCCCGAGACTTGGATCTGGCTGGACACCAAAATGGGGTAAGAATTTGTATATAAAGTTCTTTGCCCTTTCACATTTGTTGATTGTGATTTGTAAATGGGATTTTCCCTCTTTCTAATAAGATTTAAATACAAACATAATGTGAATAAGGGTGAAATAGGCCAAGAGGTTTTTATTTTAGAAGGTTGAACGTATGTTGAACATTCTATAAAATAGAATGTTTAGCATTTTAGAATGTTTAGTATTTGATAAAGCTACATAGAAATTGTGATAGTAAAAATATTATCAGGGACATGATGGACCTTTTTCTAGTGAAGGATGATTTTTATTTCCCTGAAGTTTAGCTCTTTTGGAGAAAAATTGCTGTAAATAACATTTGAGAAGCACTCATGACAAGCACCCAACTCCCTTTGCCTTTAACGCCACATTCCTATGAACCACAGGGAGAAGGGAGTATTTGGTTAGAAGAATTCAGCTTTGCTGACAAACCTTGTATATGACCTAATTTTAATAGTTTTGATTGGGATTTGGAGAGAAACTTTTATGCAAAGGAGAGGAATGTGCTAAGTTTTAAAATATAATTATTATTTCTATGAAATTTATGAAGATGATCTTCATTTTTGAGACAAGTATTTTAGAAAGATTTTATTAGAATATGGCCAACATGCAGTTATGACCTTATTATAATCTTTTCTCTGAGAACTTGGTATGTACTGTTTTATACTTAAATCACTTTTATCATAAAGCTAGATATGTAAAAGATTTAGAAAATTAAACACACTCCCCCAAATAGTTTAAGTTGACTTATTTTGAAATGTTTCAATTCTTGGCTTTGTGATTTTTATATTTATCTTGACTTCAGTTCCAGGACTTTTCAAGATTTTGAAGTCACTGTACCTGATTCTATCACTTCTTGGGTGGCGACTGCTTTTGTGATCTCTGAGGACTTAGGTCTTGGACTAACAACCACTCCAGTGGAGGTAGTGTGTTAAAGGGCTGCTTTCAGTGTAATAAGGTCATGTGACTAAGAAAGTGTCAGCTTTTTAATGACTTTTTAAAAATTGATTGCTTCCAATTTTGATCACTGAAGAGATTTTTCAAATTTTTTTTTTGTTTGTTTTTTTTACTGGCTGTGTGTTTTGGAATGTGAGATGTATCAGACTACTGAGTTTTCTGGGTTCATAGTAAGACTTTGAAAGAAAGTATATTTTTAGCTAAATCCAGAGATCAGGAGAGAGGGTGTTTCTTTAAGTCCCATTCTGAGGATGAGCAAAACTGTCCCATGGCAGACATTCCTTCCCCTCTCTTTGGTCAGATTGTATTTTATGTAACTTCCTAAACCAGTTACTGGCAAGAGGGATGTAATGACCATGATTGATGATAGACCAGTAGCTCTTACCCTCTGTCATTTCTGGGGTTCCCTTTTTAGAACAAATACCTTGTTTGATACTTTTGCCATTGAAAATATAATTCACAGAAAATATTTATAGGCCTGTGTACTTAATTTAATTAGTGCAGTGGGTTAAATGTAGTGCTATGGAGAAAGAAAAGAATAGTAATGTATAATAAAATAATATGTATTTCTTACTGTATGTAAATGACCAGGCAGTACTAGAAGGTATGGTAATATAGTCTAAGTGTTTGTGCTATGCATAGAATCACTCTGTGTGTAACAGCTGCAGATGTAATTTCTCTACATGTATTGCTTTTGTAACTGAAAATGAGCAATGTTGTCTCTGATGATGTAAATTTCTTGAACAACTTTTGGCAGGCAAACTTAAGTGCAGTCTTTTCTTGATTTACAAAATAATTGTGTTAGTGAAAAATTCTATGTGCGTTGAAAAATGCATTGGGTTTGTGTATGAATTGGAATTTGGTTGGAAACTCAAGGCTGTGATAAGCATACTTTACCAACATGTATGTGTAAAGGAACATTTAAAAATCATGAAAGCTATGAATGAGTTCTCTGCGTAGGACTGTCCTGAGGCTTCAGGCCTTCACCCAATAAGTGCCAATAGCATAATAGCATTCCATAGTTTGATAATCTTTTTTTTTTTTTTTTCCTTGAGACTAGGTCTTGCTATTTTTGCCTGTGGAACCTCAGGCTCATGTTGCCCGCGGTACCACAGACTTAAGCAATCCCCAGCCTCAGCTTCCCAGGTAGCTGGAATTACAGGCATGCACCACCAGGCCCAGCTATTTTTTTGGAACTAGGTCTCGCTACGTGCCCCCAGTGGGACTCGAACTGCAATCCCTGGCCCTGACTGCGGCTACTTAGGAGGCTGCCGCTTACAGGCATGTGCCACATGTGCCACCATGCCTGGGCTTGGCCAGTGACTTTTATTAAAGCATTATTGGTGGGATGAGTGTAGTTTGGAGTCAGCTAGAGTTTAGAAGAGCAACTTGCTTTAGTCTCAGCATTGTTGATCCAGTTCTGTCACTTCCACTGACAGTAATGTGATCGATTATCCAGTATTTACAGAAGTTTCCGAACATCAAATTTCTTTTTATAGAATATGAGCACAATGCTTCATAGTGTTGTAATGATTAAATTGCTAGTATAAAATGCCTGGTGTAGTGATTATTCTGTTGAATAACGTATATCAAATCAATTCACCATCATTCATTTGGGCCACGGTGGTATCTGTTAATAAGCATCTCATTAAGTATGTTAAAAGCATGAAGTTTAAGGGTCACAGGTTTTGTGAGATTTGCTTTCAGTTACATTAAAATGTGAGGCATTTGACTTAATTAGGCATTAATTTTGTTCCTTCCAGCTACAAGCCTTCCAGCCATTTTTCATTGATTTGAATCTTCCCTACTCTGTTATTAGAGGTGAAGAATTTGCTTTGGAAGTAACTATATTCAATTATTTGAAAGATGCCATGGAGGTAAGGTTTTGTCAATCATTTATACTTCAGAAAAAAGATGAAGAAAACATGCAGGATTGAGTGACTAGTGTTTGGGTATCTTGGTATCTTAAGCCCTTTATACATTTCCAGAAGATTGAAAATAGACATTGTGATTTCTTCTACTTATAATTGCCCAAGGATATTATTAGCATTCTCTTCCTAATTTCCAACTCAGGCTCTTC
Organism: Uropsilus gracilis; assembly: GCA_004024945.1. Classification (NCBI taxonomy): domain Eukaryota; kingdom Metazoa; phylum Chordata; class Mammalia; order Eulipotyphla; family Talpidae; genus Uropsilus; species Uropsilus gracilis. The sequence goes on along the minus strand of PVHY01002584.1, from coordinate 83,788 downwards.
ACTTTATCCTTGTGACTTCCCTTTGGTCTCCAAAGCATGTCTTTTTCTTTCCTTCTTCTGCATTTTCTCCTGGTCTTCTCCACTTCCAGAATGTCTTGCTACATCTCACTGACAGTCTTTGTCCAATGCAATTGGCAGACATTTCCTTTAAGACCTGATTTGAAGCTAAACGCATTTTTTGAGGCCTCTCACCTATTTTGTTAAGGTGAGAATATGCTCCCCATATTTAAATGGTGTATTCTATTTTCTAGAATTTCTTTTATCATCATTGGTGCACAACACTTAATATGACTCATGGGAATAGGTTCACACCTTCTCAGATATATGTCATCAAACCACAGCCATCACCAGAGCACTCCTAGTTCTTGATCTTAGACTGTTGTGTCCATTCCAAATTTGTACCCACTCCTCTTACCCCCATCTTATAGCCTTCAGTCTGCAGTGATGTTTCTAGGCTTTTGGTTTACTTTTGTCAGTTCCTTTTTTGTTGTTGTTGTTGTCTATCTTCTACACTGTCTGTGTTCCACATATATTCATTCCACATGAAATTGTTTGAGTTTTGTCTTTTTCCTTCTGGCTTATTTTGCTTAACATAGTTTCCTCTAGTTTCATCCATGTTGTTGCCAATGGCAAGATTCATCTTTTTTAAGTATTTGAATAGTATTCATAATGTATATATGCCACATCTTCTTAATGCACTCATCTTTCATTGAACACTAGGTTGTTTCCATGACTTGGCACCTGTAAATAGTGCTGCAGTGAAATAGGAGTGCATATACGTTTTTGTATTTTTGGGATAAATACCAAAGAGTGAAATTTCTGGATCATATGGTAGAGCTATTTAAAAAAAATATATATATTTTTTATTTTGAGAAACCTTCATTCTGTTTTCTGTAGGGACTGAAACAGTCTACATTTCCAACTAATAGTGTGAAAGGGTTTCTTTTTCTCTACATTCTTACCAACATTTGTTGTTTCTGTTTTTTTTTTTTTTTTTCCTGATATGGGTCCTCATCACTGCATAAGTGAGAATTGTGTTTTTGATTTACATTTCCCTGATGATAAGTGATGTTGAATATTTTTCATGCCCCTTTGGGCCATTTGTACATCTTTGGAGAAATGTCTAATGTGTTTAATTCTTCTATTTTTTTTTTTTTGAGACTAGGTCTCGCTGTATTGCCTGGGATAGTCCACAGATTCAAGTGATTCCCAGCCTCAGCCTCCCAGGTAGCTGGGATTACAAGCGCCCACCACTGCTCCCAGATGTTTTTTTGAGAGCGGGTCTCCTATGTTTTCTGGGGCACATAGGGGGTCGAACCCATGAACTCAAGTGATCCCTGTCCACTTGCCTCCCAGCACTTGGATTATAGGTGCACGCCATCTTCTGCCCATTTTTTGATTCGATTCTTTTTTATTTTTATTGAGTTATGTGAATTCTTTATAGACTGTGGTATGGATATGAGCCCCTTGTGTGTAGATACTTTCTCCTTTTTGATGGGATGCCTTTTCATTTTAACGTTTTTTTTTTTTTTTCTTTACAGGATTAAAACTTTATACTTTGTTTTTTGAATCATGTACCATTGTGTTTTTTTGGCCAGTGAGTTACCTGGAAGACAGAAATAAATCCACATTGTTCATACTGTGCTCATAGTAGTAGGAACATGTAGTTAACTTCATTACATGAAAATCTGTAATCTCTCTAAACACTACTAAATACTAACTACAGAGCACATTTTAGTTATTTTTTAATTTTACTTTTGAATCTAGTCAACATGACACGATATAGAGAGCAAAAGATCCTCATTCAGTGTTCAGCTTTCCCACTTATCCTGCAGATAACATAATTGTAGTTTCCTCATCTGTAATATGGGAAAACAATTCATAAAATACAATACCTAGAGAAATGCTGTTCTTGATGAGACGAGCAACTTTGCCATACTTTACAAAGATTTATAACCAACTGTAATGTGAACAGTCCTTGTTGCCAATTATAAGGGCACACATCCTGGTTCTACAGGCTAATGAAGGAAAAAGCCCAAACAACTCCATCTACCCTACACCACCTTATGCTTCAGAACTGAAGTTTCAGTTGGAACACACTTTCTTTGGAATATGTTTAGCAGGGGCTCTCAGTGAACATGATAACATCTCATTCTATTTCTCTCTGTGTTTCTAATGGTACCAGTGTGCCCAAAATGACACAAATTTTTTCTTCCAGGTTAAGGTAATCATTGAGAAGAGCGATCAGTTTGATATCCTAATGACTTCTAATGAAGTAAATGCAACAGAACACCAGCAGACCATTCACGTTCCCAGTGCAGATGGGGCAACTGCGCTTTTCCCACTTAAGCCAAGACAACTGGGGGAGATTCCAATCACAGTCACAGCTATTTCACCTGCTGCTTCTGATGCTATTACCCAGAAGATTTTGGTAAAGGTAAGTATTTGAAAACTCAAATAAATGACATGGAAACACATACTTGAAAGGGAAACAGACAATGGTTTTTCTTGGGGTTAAATTTTTCTGCAAGATTTTATAGATCATCTCTTCTACCTTCTTAGTATGCCTGAGTTGTGAGTTTTCTTATCTGTATGTGAAAATATATCACATATGTGTTTTGGATGTAATTGCCAATTTCATCTTCAGATTTATAGTATGACTATTCCAGTCAGTTATATTTGTTAACTGTGTTGCATTGGTATTCTAGTATATCCTATCCACTTGATAAGTAGTTTGGGGATTTTTGAATTCCTAAGCACTGGTAGAAGATATTTTGTAGATTTTTTTTTCTTTTTTTTAGAAACACATTCTGCACAAAAGTACAGCTCAGGAGAGTCGATAAGTGCTTTTGTTCTGGGGTGAAACAGACCTGCTTGAATCTTTGCTCTATAAAGTGTGACTTTGTACTGAATCCTTTTCTCTTTGGGTAATAGATACTACTGCTTCAGGAGGTTACTCTCATTACCTTTTTATTTTCTCCTTTTCCATGGCTCTTGCTTTTCCAGGAAGTTTTTTTTTTCAAAAAATATTTTAACTAGAAAGTAAATATTAACAAACTAGAGACAATAAGCAAGAAATGGTAGGTACTTACCTAACCACATACAGACTCAAGACACAGTAGTCAGATATTTATCTTACTATCTGCAGACAGTTCTCTGTAAATAAATGTAGACCATGTTAATTGTGTTCCTTGTTTTTTTTTTTTTTTAACAGCCTGAAGGAATAGAAAAGTCCTATTCACAGTCCATATTATTAGACTTTACTGAGAGCAACCAACAAACTACCATGAAAACGCTGAGTTTCTCATTTCCTCCCAATACGGCAAGTGGTAGTGAAAGAATTCAGATCACTGCAATTGGTAAGAATAGAGTACATCACCACTCTTACTGGTATTTGTATATATTCAATTATCTCTTTCTAGGTGTATTTTCTTATTTAGACTTAGAGAAGATTGCAGATAGTATTTAGTTGTACCAACTGCTGATAGACTGATGAGATAGGTTTCCTAGACCAGTTCTCTTGTATAAACACAAATTCTGGCTTAGTAGGTCTGCAGTGGGGCCTAGGATGCTGCATTTCTAACAAGCTCCTAGGTGTTGCTGATGTTTCTGATTAGCAGAACACGCTGTAAATAGCCAGACCTCGATAGGATGCAGGAAGAGGTAATTTCTAAGAGCAGAGTTTCTGGTTTCTATCTACTGAAGAATATCAGTATCTTTTGTGATGCTTTGTAAAAAACACAAATTTCTGGACTTAACTACACCAGCTCTTGGCTTGTGGCTAGTGTACGTATTTTGAAAAGTTACCCTGAGTGATTTTGATAACCATAGGCTGAAAGCCTCTGCCTAGAGCTGCTCCTTGTAAATAATATATTATTTACTCATATGTATGATTTAAAAGTTTCAAATACCACAGGGATGATAAACATCAAATCCAGGAGGTAGCTCCCCACTGCCTTCTGTCTCCCTCTCCTAGTCCCCTTCCACTGGTCAAAAGCATGCTAGGATCAGCAATAACAGAGCTTTCACACAAATTGTCTTCTACATAGTTGTTTTAACTGACAGAAATATTGAAGTTAATGACATCCAAATAGTTTGTTAGGTCTGCAAGGTGTCAGGACCTAAGGTACCTTTTAAGAGGTTCTTTTAAGTCTCATGTGCAGTTCTAATTCTTATTATAACTCCAAACAATGGATCCCTCCACAGAGGACTTTATTTGGAGTCTTAGGTGTAATTTTCAAAAGGAATTGAGCTTTATATTTAGGGTAATAAATTATTCATAAGTGTCTCCTGAAGTATTGAGATGTGGGGAGATACAACATGCACACTGGGGATGCACATCCATTCCCTCACATGCATGTTGACACCTGCACAGAGCAAAGAAGCCGTGAATTGTAAATTTGAGCTTTAACTCCTCACAGTGAGAGTTTAATTTTTAAGCTTGATATAGAGAAGTTTATTCCAAATTTTATTTACTCTTGAAGTTCATAGCATATATTATTGATTTTGATGTCTCCGTGTTTTCCAAAATATCCATCTTCAAAATAACTGGCACAAAATAGCAATCTTTAATAGTTTCAATACCTTATGTTAGCTTTTATGAACATATGCAATGAGAAGTCTATTTCTGATTTTTTTTTTTTTTTGCTGAAGTAACATTGGTTTATAACTTCATATGGGTTTCAGGATTATATGTCATGTTTCATTTATACTGTACTTGTTTAAAAAAAACCTGTTCGGTAGTCTAGAATGTATGAGTATTACTGAAGTGGAGTGTTTGAGACCCTGTGTTCATATCTAAAGTTGAACAGATAGGTTGGTGTGGCAGCAGTATACTCATGGAAAAGAGGCCTTCTCCCTCTCTTAGCATCTTTATTTTAAGTATATGGACTTTGAATAGTATAAGTTTCTTTATTAGACTCCACAGAAGGATACTCTCCTCTAAACAACTCAACTGGTATGGGATTAGAATTTGAACTTAACTTCTACATTCCTGAATTTTTTTATTTCTCTAAGTCATGGTGTTAGAGTGTTGGTAGAGAAACTCTTACATGTGTTTTATTTAACTTAAATGACTAATTTTGACTAATCCTCCTAGATCCCAAGATTCATTGAAATACTTGTTCTGCTTTGTTAATCAGAGCACATTGAAAAAACACCGTAATTCTTGCCCTTTAAAAATCATATCTCAAGTATTTATAGTGCATTAATAAGAAATAAGAATAAAGTTTTTTTTAATTAATTTTTTTGTGGGAAGAAAACAAGTTACAGATAGGTATACATATTACAATACCATATTTACAAAATTATAAACCATGCAAAATAATATATTTACTCATATGTGTGATTTAAAAGTTTCAAATACCACAGGAATGATAAACATCAAATCAAGTGTACTGATTATTATTTCTGGGAATGTATAATGGAGAATAGGATAGAAGAGATGTCCACAGAGAAGGTCAACTATCTCTGTAATGACTGATTTTTTAAAAAATTTTAAAAAATGTTATATATATATTCATATATATATATATATATATTACATTATTGGGTACCCTGGGGTTTTTCCATTTCCCTAACACCTGTTAACCATGCTACTCTTGTGCCGTCCACCTCCCCCACCTTCTTTCCCCTCCTTCTCTCTCATTCCATTGTTCAGCCCCATTGATTGTTTTTAATTTTTCTTATTTGTTTGTTTTTCCCTATATCCTTCATATAAGTGAGAGAATAAAATTTTATTTGTATGGAGAATATTAATAGGAGAACTTTCCCTTATAAGAAGAATCATCTTTTCATGGTCAACTCCTTAAGAGCTATTTTTAAAATTTAATTTTTGTTTATTGTATGCAATAGTCATAACTGAGCTAAAAGTCTCTTTTCGTATCAGATAACCTTCAACTTGAGTGTCATGTTCTATCCCTTAGATGACAAGTCTTCATAAAAGCTTAAAGTAAAGTTTTTACTCTGTTCTTAGAATAATCAATTTGCTTTAATGTTTAATTCCTTCTGTGATCGGTAGAAGTTTCTGCCTCAGGAGGCACTGTTTTCAATGTTTTCTGAATGTACTGAACATCTTGTATTTTCAGGAGATGTGCTTGGTTCTTCCATCAATGGCTTAGCTTCATTGATTCGGATGCCTTATGGCTGTGGTGAACAGAACATGATAAATTTTGCTCCAAATATATATATTTTGGATTACCTAACTAAAAAGAAACAATTGACAGGGAATTTGAAAGAAAAAGCCCTTTCCTTTATGAGGCAAGGTAAGCCTTTTAGAAACCTATTTTGTTTTTAAAATAAGTTTTTTTTTTTTTGGGGGGGGTACAGTGTTTATTCTGGTTCATATTTCATAATGGGCAGAGTTTGTTTTTGTTAGATGATGGTGGGACTGGATGGTATTGAAATGTATGAAAGTCATTTTCATTTTTTATTTTGCTATTTATAAACTAGTTGCTACTCAGGTGTTTGTTAGTAACAGATTAAAAAGTTAATTTCTGGAGGGGTTTGTATTTTAATGAGGGACTAGAAATTTAAAACTCCTTAAAAATGTAAAGGCCTGAGTGTTCACCTATTCGTTGCTCACTTATGGAGGCCTCTTGGTGTGGGTGAGGTCTAGTGCTGAGGAAGTTGAGAGAGTCAGGTCTTTCTCCTCATAGAGTGTGGAGAAGATGATCTGTATGCTTGGTGCTGCACCTTGGAGACTTTCTCAGCACATGTAAAAATCAAGTGAAATGGGGTTAGGAGAGAAGTGTTTGTATGAGGAGGTCCAGCTGGCCCTTCAGAAAATGTCACTTTGTGATGATTCTGCACTGACCCCTTGAGAAACTGATAGTCACCAGAGGCTTGTGTATCGTAATAGTTAACATTAGTTGATTGTTTTCTGTGAGGCAGGAAGTGTTCCAAGTACTTTACAGCTAATATATCATTTAATATTATTCTCCTATTCATATTATTCTCCTATTACACATGATGAAACTGAGGCACAGAAAAGTAAGTAAATTGGTAACTTGCTTGTCTACTTATACTTGCAGGTAAGTGGCAGAGTTGTGATTTGAACTCACTATCAAGACTCAAACTTTCAGCTCCACGCCTATAATAAAAAGTTGTGGCTTTTTAAATAATAATAATGTAGATTTGATTTCCTCAAATACTTTGTAAGTTATCCAAAGTTACAGTCTCAGTTTTGTACTTCTGTTTCAGGGGATCTCTGGCCATATCTCTGTGTGACTGACTTTATCTGTCTACACAGTTTGTAGTATTAGAATGTTCATAAAACTCTTGACCAGAATGGTTTATAACAGTGGTAGGAAAATGTCTCAACCTAAAAATCTAATCAATACACTTTTCAACTCCTAAGTTTTTGTTTTGTTTCTTTATAATAAGTGAGTTAAATATAAAGTAGAGCAAGTGTGGTCTGTTTTGCTAGCCTCACCACTTAAGAATTTGAAATTTTAATGAATTCACTGTTTTGATGTGAACTTTTCTTCCAGGTTCTCTCACAAGGCAGAGATTTGTTTATCTTAAACTAGGTTCTGTGTCATACTAGTAAATAGCTAACCTGTTTAGTAAATAGCTAACCTGTTTAAATGCTTTACAAATATTTTCTTTAAAATCTCACAAAACCCCTAGAAGGTAGGTAATTTGTTTTAAGGTGAGGAAACTAAGGCACAGGGAGGTTAATTAATTTATCTAGGTTATTTGCTAGCAAGTCTGGTTTCAGAATCCTTGTTCTTCCTCAGAACATTATGGAAGGAATATTCTTAGGGTTTTTTTTGTTTGTTTGTTTGTTTTTTTTTTTTTTTTTTTTTTTTTTTTTTTTTTTTTTTTTTTTTTTTTTTTTTTTTTTTTTTTTTTTAGTAGAATTAAGAAGAATTTATTGCCATGAGCTCCTGGGCAAATTCCACCAACCCAGGGTGGGGAGTTAGTGAAGTTGCCTGGAATATTCTTAGGTTGTTAGAAGCGGCCAGTTAGCATGGAAGGGGATCAGATATTGAACCAGAATGCTTGAGCAGGGTCAGTGGGTAAGAGATCTCAGTGGAGTCTATGTTAAAGTTGTAACGGAGAAACTGGATTTCTGGATGGAAGGAGACACCAAAGGTTAGAAGTGAAGGTTTCAGATTAGACCAGAATGAGTTGTAGGATGTTGGATCCAGTTGACAAGCTGGAATCAGTATCCAAAGATCTTCCTGCGGTAGGCAGCACAAGACTGAGTAAGAATGAGAGGGTTGTGAGTTGGGAACTCTGCTGCATGAGAGGAGAGCTAAGGAAACCAGAGATTGGGATCAGGGTGGGGTAAGATGTGGGGAAGGAGATAATGTTATATTTTCCCCCAAATTTGAGCCAACCCCTTCAGGCACTGAACAGCGGGCTTCAAGCCCACGAGGTTAAGTCCTTTAAGAAATTATCAGAGAGCTAGCATTTGGTTCTTTCTGTATACAGTTTCCCAATTAAAATGATCCTTCTTTATGTATATATATATATATATATTATATACATTGGATATATATATATATTATATACAGTGGATTAGTCTTTTAAGCTTCTTTTTTCAAGTTCTAATTCAGTTAAGCTAATTAATAAGTGACACCAAGTGGTGGCTACAATATTGTATATACTACACTAAAAAGAGCTCTTTACACATCGCTATAGTAACCACTATTTAAAATTAGGAATAAAAAAATAAAATTAGGAATAAAAGGTATTTGAGGTTATCACTATTTAATTCTACATCTTTTGAAAACAAGTTTCTGATGTGTATTCAAAACTTAGTTCTACTTTTTTCAATAGAAAGTATGTAGGAATTAGGCATGTTTTATAATTTGTTACACATACTTTGGGATATTTTAATAAGATATTTTAGCAATTGCCACATAATATGTTTTACATGCTTTATGAACTATAATGCTGGCTAATCACATATTAGTGCTTTAAAAAGAATTGTTGTGGGGAAAGCAGGGTGTAGCCTGGAGGTGTAGGGGTGAAAGAATTCACTAGAGAGAGTGGAGAATAGAAAAGTAGATTTACTGAAATACCCTGCAGGAGTACAGGGGAGAACTGGAAGACACTCTCTGTGGGAAGAAGGATTTGGGGTTCCTTTTTAAAACTTATTTTCTCAGGTTTTTTTCTTGACTAGGGGAGGTGGACCTATGTCTGTCCCTATCTGCTGGTGCATCAGGTTTCAGTCTTCCTTATGCACAGGAAGTATCCCACTGGGTTTGTTTACCCTGTTTCTTGATAGCCCCCAGTTGGTCATGTGAACTCAAGACCAGGTTCCTGTGACGGTTCTATCAGTTTCCCTTTTTTAAGCTGTTTTGTGTCTCCCAGTATTGTTCAACTGAGCAAAGGACTCAGTTGAAGTTTTAACTCTATTAAATGATACCCCTATAAGAATAAATTTTAGTTTGAGCCACTTAAGGTATGGTAACTCAGCTCATAAATAAAAAATAGTGTGAGTTTACATTCTAGTCACTTCATCTGGAGCAGCAGTGGTCCTGAAAAATGAAAGGGTCCAAATTTTCAGTATCTGTCCTCCCCCTTCCCCAAAGGAGAGCAGGCCCTGTGGCCAGGTAGGTGCCAAACTGCAAAGCAGCCCTGTAGACGGCTCCCACTCTTGATTGCTCAGCAGTCTCCCCGCACTTAATGGCTGTTTGGAGGCACAAAGTCAGAGGGCAAAGACAAAACAAAACATTGTTTTCTAAATGAGGAATGATTTCCACACTGTCAACAGATAAGTGCTGCTGTTGTAAGTGAAGTCCCACTGGAGAAGGGAGAACCCAGTGGTTATAGCTCAACTGTGGCTGGACTGGAACTCTAAATCCTGCCTTCTACTTTAGGCTGGTTTCCCCAATCTTGTTTCTCCTATTGTAAGATGCAGGCTTTTTCCTTTGTTCCCACTTCAAAAGGGTTGTTTTGAAGATTAAGTGAGATATTCTAGCACTTTATGGAACACTTGGTACATGGCCAATGGCTGTCAGCTACAGTATGGTCAGTGCATCTATTTGGGAAGTTAGGAGCTAAAGTCATCAAGTAAATCCTGTCCATCCTACCTTTTGGAGATGAAACAAGTAAAATTCTTCCACTCTATCCATACTGGGTCAACCATTCTTTCACACACTACCACGGCTCTGCAGGACCACTCTGGTGACTACCTGGGCTGTCTCTGTGCTCATTCTCTGCACTGTGGTCTCCATGTTTTGTTAAAGGGCTCTTTGAAACATCAAAATCATGAAAGTTCCAGTGGATTCTTGGACTCATCCTACAACTGAGTGCACTGACCGCTCTCACTGTGCTCCTTCTCTGGATGCAACTAAAGCACTCCCTCCGGTGCCATGTTTCAGGGCTCTTAAACTTGCTCTTCCTTCTCCTGGGCTCCCCCCCAAATATCTTTTTATGACTGATTCCTTTTCATCATGTAGTTGATATTTTCCACAAAGTGACCTTCCGTGACCATTGGTAACCTTTTTAGTTACTCTTATTTTCTTCATCACACTTTAACATTGTTTAGAATGATCTCTTTTGTCTGTTTTCTCTCTCCTTTACTAGAAGTAAGCTTTCTGTGGGCCTTGTTTAAACTCTTCTCCATTGTATACCTTTAAATGCACCTCAATAGATGCAGAATAGATCAATAAATGATTATAAATACTAACTTTCTGCCTTATATTCATCACCCTTATGTGGAACTTGGACTAGAATATCTCTTAAGTACTGTGACATGAAAGGTTCTACCTGTTCTTGGTATGTTCTTATGAACTAAGGAATGTGACCAGTGGTTAACCTTTTGTACTGCTGAGAGCACAATAGAGCTCCTAAAACACATGTTTTCACATGCTGAACTAAATTTTATTTTATTTTTATTATTATTTTTTTAGAGACTAGGGCTTTCACTATGATGCCCAGGGCTGTCTTGAACCCATGGACTCGTGATTCCTAGACTCAGCCCCTCAGTAGCTTGGATTATAGGCATGCGCCACTGTACCCGGCTCTGAATTGTATTTTAAAATAGTGGACCTATGCTTCTTGGTCTGATGATTTCAAAGTAGTGGACAGATGCTTCTTGGTATGATGATTTTCATTATGAAATCAGTGTCTCATTTCAGAGGCTCTTTTCATTTGTCATCACATTTGCCAAAGTCCTGTAAATATACCGTAGTTGTTTTTACTTTTTACGAAATTTAAGTAATTTTGGCATGAGTCATGATTGTACTATTTAAATGTCACTTATGAACAATGCATTGTTTTACTTAAATCATGCTTGGCCCAGGAATCCTGTAACCTAACCCATTGTTTTTCTGGTCAAAATAAGAGCTACATCATTGAATTTTGCTGTCAAAGGAAAAATAGAAACATAAAAAGAAAACTGTTTTTGATAAGAATTGGAAATTCTTAATCTGTTAACTGGACATTTAAACCACTTGTTTTCTTCAACTATTTAAGCCGTTGTGCTGGTAGCTCAAGTTTTCAAGTGAGACTCAGCAAACCTAGTTGAAAGCACTAGGGGAATTTTCTCTATTGAAATAAACATAGGGAAAATAGATTTCTAAAGTCTGATGTTCATTTGGTTATCACATGATGGTGAGAGGTGATAGTGAAGATCCAAAAACAGAGACAGATCCTGGGAAAGTTCTCACTTTCCTGTTCATGTTATGGAGAGTAAGGTAGTTGAAATGAATAATTTTCATTTAGTATAGGGAAAAGTTTTCTCAGCTTTTTGCCAGAGAAAGTGATGAATAGGCTCTCACAGACTTTTACTTCTTCATGTGCATTGTTGACACCTGGTTGGATAAAGTCAAATTATGCTTAGAACATCATTTTCCTATGTGATTTATAGATACTACTTCCATATTCATTATGATAAATCACTACTGTTTATATTTATGTCTTTTCCAAAGAAAACTTATGAACTAATAACTATCTAGCCCTTTAAAAATACCAGTTCATGGGCATCATCCCAAGAGCGCCTGGACTACTTACTTGTCTTTTTTAATTTTCACTAGTGTCTGTTAACTCTGGTTAGTTATCCAATTGCTTTCTAATTCAAGAGCTATTCATAAAGCTATGAATTTAGATGCAATATTCTTATTTCCTTATAGACTTTGGAGAAAACCATGTTTTTCCATTTTTCACCCATCATGATGAAGTCTCCAAGTTTTAGGTGACTACCCTGAAACTAGGATTGTTGCATAGAACATCAGAGCTGAGTCACCAATGTTGTTTTCAGTATGTGGAGTGGGTGACTTGGAGGACAAGCAGCTTGAGGGTTCTCTGATGAAGCATGTCTGGTTTAAGATGAGGATGGAAACCTCACAGGAGGCCCTCATCAGGAGAGTTGTATGACTCCTCCTTCTAGTTTCTGGTTCTGTCCTTTTTTTTTGCCATGGGATAGAAACTTAGGGGTTTGGATTCTCAGTTTCACCTATCCCAGTTCAAGATATATGCTTCATAGCTGGAGATTACCTGAGTTTCCCCCTCCTCTGAACTGGCTGCCCCAGTGGAAGAACAGTGCTGCTTGCTGATAGCTGATAAACACACACAGATACACACGTGTATCTGTGTATGTATATCATGTGTGTATACATATATGCATACATATAGATTTATGATTTTTTAAAATTGAAGTAACATTGCTTATCACATTATATAATGGAGACTGTTGGAGGTCAGCCACCTGTGGAGAAATTTCCATGAGTGCTGATCTCATCTCCATGATCTCATCTCGTAGACCAGTTTTAAAGTAACTCATACTTGGAACTTGCAGCTGTTGATGTGATTTGGGGGCTTGGAGGTCCCCTCCTGATGCAGGTGTTTCTTCCTACAGAAGTACCTCCTTCAGTGATGGAGGGCCTGAACCCACCCTTCCTTTCCTAACCCTTTCTCCCTTTCTCTCCTTTTTTTCCTTTCCCCTTTCCTTTTCTTCCTTCCCTTTGACAGTTTGAGTTCACAGTTAATTGACTCTATGGTGAATGTAATTCTGAATTAGAGAGTGAGGAAAATGCCTTGGATGATTTTGTTAATTTTCTTTGTAAACAATAGAAAATGATTCTACTTCCCTTTGATCCATGACCTACTCTGAAAAAGAGATTATATGTTGTATTGTGTTTAAGATTATATAAACTGAAAGACTTAAAGTGAGGTAACTGAAGTATTCTTAATAATGCCTATCATTTATTTTTTTTGTTCTTGTTTAAATTTTTGAATATGTAGTACATTAGCCTGCTTCTAAACGTCAAGCTTTTGCTAAAAGACATATGCAAAGTGGTAGCTCTCTCCCTTCTATTCTCCCTACTTTTTGAATGTAACTTGCTTCATTAGTTCCATTTTTCTTTCTCTCTCCCCGAAAATTAATGTATACATTCCTCAATCCAATCTCTAATGGGCTTGTGGGTGCTTCCCACAGCAATAGTTAATACATGGATGCTAGCAAGGTGTTCAAAAATTCAACTCAATTCTGACACTATCTCCTCAGAGATAGCATCAGGTTCCACAGATTAAGGTCTCAGTCTCCTGGAACCACCCACCATTTCAGGTGCTGTCTGCAAACTCCAGGCATGTCCCTGCTTCTAACCTGCTAATGACTATACATCAGAGGTTCAGTGTTTCCATGTCCTCTCTCTGGGTATGCCATTCTTCCCCAGATCTTCACATGTTCACCAACTAGGAACCTGCTCTTAAAAGCCTTTTCCTCTTGGGCTTTTATGGAGGTTTCATTACATTGGCACAAGTCATTAAATCATGGCCACTGGCAATTGACTCCACCCTGGAGCCCATTTCCCTTCCTTGGAGACCTTTGGGGAGGACTGTAAGTTCCACCTTTTTTTCGTGATTGGTTTCCCTGTCAGTCAGCACCCCATTTCCCAGAATTTACCGTCATTGACATAGCAAAAGATACCTTTAACAAGTTCTACATTAAAAAAATTCCAGTAGGAGCTATAATATGTCAGGAACTATTGGTGAAGATGAAATATGAAAAACAGATACTTTGGTCATCTGAATGACCTATATAGATGTTTTTCTTGCAAATCACAATATTGCATATACTTTATATGCTATTTTAGACTTTGCTCTGTCAATTTAACAGTATATATATCCAGGAAATTATTCCACATTAGTTTAGAGAGAAATTCTGCATTCTTTTATCAGCTGCACAGTACTCTCCTTGTGTGTGCACTGCATTTTATTCAACCTGTCCTGTTTGGGGGTATTTGGGTAGTTTCCACCATTTTTATGATTGCAAGTAATGCCATGAATAATTTTCTGCATATGCATTTTTTTGTGTTGTTGGAAGTATAGCTTCAGTACCTACGACTGTGTGAACTTGCACATGGTATATTCCCAATTCCAGTTTCATCTTCTCTAATAGCGGGATGATCATAGCAACTACCTCGTAGAGTAGTTGTGAGAAGTACCTGGGTTAACAAGAAAAGGGCTTTGAGCAGTTCTGACACAGTGTTGGATAGAAGTAAAATATTTAATTAAGCTATCTTAATATACCACTTTTAAATGAAAAGATTATAATGAATTTTCAAATTAGAGCACATTTTTCTTACCACTTAAATATTTATAAAGGTGGCCATTTTTTTTTTTTTTTACTCATTTTGTCTTATTATAGTTTAAATAAGGTCCTCACATCTGGGTTTCCTGGGCTCAAGGAGAAAAGTTTGAGACTTGGCAAGAACAGATTAACTATCAAACTATTAATGTTCATGTTTTGTTAATCAAATATGAGTATAGTCACTGAAGCATCTAAAATACTGTATTCATAAATCAAACCTTTTTTATTGCCAGGGTTTACTAGAGATTGGATTCAACATGTCACTAATGATTATGGTCTCTAGGCTCTCCTGACCTTGCTGCAAGGCTCATACCTGTTCTCACCTGCCTGTGGAGGAATCCTGTAATATTTAGGGAGGATTCCTGCTTATCAGAGAAAGACTGATACTATCTTGAGATGGAAATGTTTTTGACTCTTACCTATGCTTGCATTTTAGTGATAAATTATTGATATTTTAATTTTATTTTTAGCAGTTAGTTTCTTATAGGTTGTTTGGTAAATGTTTGAGTGTTGCCCTGTGATTTCTTATAGTTCTGGTTTTGAGACCTACATGCATGGCTTTGCAAATATGAAACATTTGCCTCTTATTTGCAACTAGTTTTTTGCAAACATTTTGCAAACAAGAAACATATTCTTTTTAAATTAGGTACACGATGCTTGACACCCTCTCCCAGTATACTTCTCAACTGAGGCTTTATTGCCACTGCTAAACTCTTTTTTTTTTTTGAGACTAGGTCTCGCTATTTTTGCCTGTGGAACCACAGGCTCACGTTGCCTGGGGTACCACAGACTCAAGCAATTCCCAGCCTCAGCTTCCCAGGTAGCTGGGATTACAGGCACGCGCCACCACGCCCAGCTGTTTTTTTGGAACTAGGTCTCGCTACGGGCCCCAGGTGGGACTCGAACCGCGATCCCTAGCCCTGGCCGCTTCATAGGCTGAAGCTTACAAGCACGAGCCACCGTGCCCGGCCTGCTAACCTCTTTTTGAAAGAGAACTGGAAATTCTCATTCAAATGTGGTGGGTACACAGTCAGACTTTTAGTTTATCTCATGATCACATTTTTGTCACTGTCTTAGATTACTTAGCACCTCCCCCATCTCCTTTGCTGGTCCAGGAATAGGAAATATTTTGCTTTTTGTTTCAGTTTTAAAATTTAACTCTGCTAGGCCGGGCACGGTGGCTCATGCCTGTAAGCTTCAGCCTATGAAGCAGTCGGAGCTAGGGATCGCGGTTCGAGTCCTGCCTGGGGTCCATAGTGAGACCTAGTTCCAAAAAAAAATAGCTGGGCATGGTGGTGCGTGCCTGTAATCCCAGCTGCCTGGGAAGCTGAGGCTGGGGATTGCTTGAGTTCGTGGTACCCCGGGCAATGAGAGCCTGCGGTTTCACGGGCAAAAATAGCAAGACCTAGTCTCAAAAAAAAAAAAAAAATTAACTCTGGTAATCTAGATAGTACCTTTTTTAAAATGTAATACTTTCAGATATTAAACATTGAGATCATTCTGGTATAACTACAGAATTAAATAAAGTTCTGCCTTTAATGTGCTTCTTTTGAATGGCTAGAATTGTGGTCTGTATTACAGTATTCTGAATTTATTTGGGATGTCATTGTGTTTGTTTTACACATTCTGCTTAGAAAGTCCTGATATTTTAAATCTCCTGTGATGCTTAACATAGAAAATATTTAGTATTAGTTCTTGATTTGGTGTCTTCTTTCCTATTCCACACATGTTTCCTTACTTGAATGTCATGATTTGAAATTTTCATTCACTGCAAGTTGGTTACATGGATTGTCTGTTTTCCTGTCTTCAGGTTACCAGAGAGAACTTCTCTATCAGAGGGAAGATGGCTCTTTTAGTGCTTTTGGGAATGATGATCCCTTTGGGAGCACTTGGTAAGTGTTTTTATTAACAAAACAAATCGATGCCCTAGAATGGACTCTCACTAGGTCTCCATGGCCATAGACTTGACAAATAAGTCTCTCTAGATAGACTGAGACAGCTTTTTCCATAACCTGGCTTTAAAAGAGAATCTCCTTTTTAAATATGATCTCAAAGCACAGCAAATTAAATGTTTTTATTTTGCAAAGAAAGTCATACATTCTTTTTTGTTTGGTGAGAAAACAACAATAAAAATACCTTCTAATAATGTGGCTGGCAAGAACAATTGATTAGACATATTGGGTGTTTGCGACATGATTCTTTAATGACATGATCAACACAGATTTTGTGGTAGTACAGTTAATGCACATTCTTTACAATTATTATTTGGTAATGAATTTCAGTTTCCTACAGAATTTAATCTGTGTGATTAAAAAGAAAGTAACAAAACAAATCGATGCCCTGGAATGGACTCTCACTAGGTCTCCATGGCCATAGAATTGATTACTTTCTCTTCTTTATGCTATTTTCAATTCCATCTATCTGTGAGAAAAACAGTTTTTTCAACTGATACTCACTGTATCAGTTGGATTAGACCAAGCATGCCTTGGTATAACATATGACACCAGTTTGTTAGCCAAAAAAAATTTTTTTTTTTTAACCATTGCTCATGCTGCATTTCCACTGTGGGTTAACAGGGGCCTCTGCAGTCCTTGCTTCCACTGCCACCATCTCACCAGTCTTGCCCTAGCCTGAAAAGAGAAGGCTAGTGTATCTAGTACTGGCAATTAGATGCTTCAGCCTAGTTGTTACAGTTCTTTTCATTTTATTATTATCAGCATTAGTTACATGGCCATACCTAACTTTGCATACTCAGTGTTAAAGAGAATTGGGTCTTATTGAATATTAATAATGATTACCACACTAAATTTTTTTTTTTAAAGGACAAACCAGATCTGCTTCAAATTTTCTTTTGGCATGAGTCAGGTTGTAGATCTATAAATAGAAAAGTTTTAATGTCTTATTGCTCAATGTTGTTTTCACTTAAGTATTTAGTGTTCTGTATCAAGGATTGGCAAACTTTGAAAAAGTTTGAAAAGTAAAGAAGGTTCAGTAAGTAAATATTTTAGGTATTCAGAGCCATAGAGAGTATTGCATATTCTTCCATCCTCTCCCCCCTTTCTCCTCCTTCACTCCTATCCCTCTTTAAATTAAACCATTCTTTCAGTGGGTGGAAGGAGAGTCCTGAATAATGGGATGTGGCCTGATGAGCAGATTTGACCCAGACAGATATGGCTCACAAGCTGTACTTTGCTGGCTCCTCTTGTACAGAGAGAAAATTTCTATTTCCTCCACTTAAAAGTACTGCAGTTTGATTGTGAACTATATATATTTCATCCACAGCCTTAGGGGTGTGTGAAGTGTTTAACATCAGACATTCTCTGGTAAATACCTACAATAATCCAAAGATGAGTATCCTTGGATAATATATTTAACTCTTTGAGAGTTGTGAACTCTCTAACTCTAAAATAACAATGTTGGATTAGGTGATTTTATAAGTTCCTTTCCAAATTTGATATTTTGTGAGTTGACCTGAACTTTCTCAGTCATGTGTGAGTGAAAACGAGATCTGCCAGCTAGGCAGAGATGTTTCTGTTTTCTTTTCCTTCTTTCTTCCTTTACTTCCTTCTACCTTTCTTTCCCAAACTGTTTTTTCTTCTTTCTTTCCTTTGTTCCTTCTTCGGTCATTTCCCATTGGTCAATCTTCTGATGTAAAAAATGTGTTTTTTTTTTCCTGTTCATTGTTATTTGTTGATTTTATAAAGTGTATTTTATGTGTTTTTCTCCTTTCCATCAAGGTTGTCAGCTTTTGTTTTAAGATGTTTCCTTGAAGCTGATTCGTACATAGATATTGACGAGAATGTGTTACGCAGAACATATATTTGGCTTAGAAGACATCAGAAATCCAGTGGTGAATATTGGGAGCCAGGAAGAGTGATCCACAGTGAACTTCAAGGTGGCACTAAAAGCCCAGTGACACTTACAGCCTATATTGTGACTTCTCTCCTGGGATACAAAAAGTATCAGGTACTGAAATTTTAATTTAGTAAAATGATAGATGAGAAATCATAAGGAAGGTTGGTCTTGATAGGTCAGATACATGTTTGTGGGCTTAAGAATGCTTTTAGTTTTGCATCACATTCACTTTTTTCTTGCTTTTGTCACAGTCCACAAACAATAAAAATATTAACCCACTTTTTAGAATAACTAAAAGGAATCTAAAAATGCTTTCTCCTTTAATATTGTATCTGCTATTGGTAAGATAAGTCAAAGTATAATTTAATATTGAAAAGATTAATTTCTTGGGGAAAAGAAAATTCTTCAGTATTTGGGAAATATTTTAGCAACTGCAGGTTGTGAAGGATCTTTTCACTTCTAAAATATCATGGAGCAATTCTAGTATGTGTTAGTTTAGTAAAAAGTATACCTATACTTCTCAAAATCATGTTAAAAGGTCATGGATGCCTGGATGAGAATAAATGTGAAAGAAATCTCTTGCTAATGGACTTAATTTTGCTCTGGATTTCTCTCAGTGATTGATGCTTTTGCTGCTTAATGCCAAATACATTTCAGTGATCAAGACAGCCATTCTCTATATTAAGCATCTAGTATAGTCATTTTCTGTGTTAGGCACCCAGTCCTGTACTAGACATGATGCAAAATAAACTTTCCTATGAATGTTGAACTTCAACACCTGATATTAAATATGAGACTTTCTTAAGCTATCATCTCATATTAGTTTATGATATTCAGTGGGAGAAATACTGGCCAAAACTTTGCTTCTTTATCACTTTAAGAAATGGTACCTGTTTCTTTATAAAAACTGGAAAGCAGTATTGCAGTCAAAGTACATGATAATATTCAAATATCAGTGATTGTAGTTGATTCCAGTTGCTTCGGACAAAATTAAGTGCCCAATAGATATTGAAATTTGACTTTGCATGACTGTTTTAAAGTACTTTTTGTTTACCTATGTGGTAATGGTAATGTTTTAAATAATGTACAAATTATTATTTTGACTGGTAAAATAATAATTTTTTTTTCAAGCCTAATATTGATGTGGAAGACTCTATCAACTTCTTGGAGTCAGAATTCAGTAGAGGAATTTCAGACAATTATACTCTAGCTCTAATAACTTATGCACTGTCATCAGTGAAGAGCCCTAAAGCTAAGGAAGCTTTGGATTTGCTGACTGAGAGAGCAGAACAAGAAGGTAATGTATGGTATTCATTTGAGGTTGTCAAGCTGTTATGCTTTAGGAAATATATAAATCATGTCAGAAAAATTTGTAAGCTAGGTACGATGTTGATTACATTTTTATTTCCTGAATGAAATGAAAACTGAATTACACATGATTGGGTGGATTTGACATGATCGTGTTCAACTAATCTCTCCAAGAATTTTCTAGGGCATTCTAGGAATCAGGTATCTCCTTTTTTCTTAGCTATGTTTTGTTTTGTGTCAGTTTCTTTTTTTTTTTTTTTTAAATTTTATTTCTTTTTATTGTTTAAATCACAACCTTAGTAAATGGTTTTTGGGATATCTTCCCCTCTTTTCTTCCTCTGGTGACCCCCTCCATTCTCTAAAAACCCACTCTTTGTTGTTTGCTAGTCTGTGTTAAGTGGATTAGTCTCTTTCTTTCCTGTGGCAGTGTTCTTTCATTGGGTGAGGGACTGTGTTGTTGGAACCAGGCAAACCTTGCTGGTAGTCTTAAGTAAACCTTGCTGGTAGTCTTAAGTGTGCGTTGGGCAGCTAGCCTATATTTATTTGTGTTCTGTCCATGCTTTCTCATTGGAGGCTGTCTTCTCCAATCTCATCGCTGTTGTTTTGCTGCTTTATCTTATGGTTCTAGTGTCAGATTTATGGGGGTCTCACTTCTTGCCAGTGCCAGTGAAGAAGTTTCTCTGTGGATATAAATATCTATGAATGGTCATATGTAGATCATCTCCACTGCCTCAGTTTGCAGCTTTCCTATGGTGCCAATGCTCCCAGTCTTTGACCTTCCTCTCTTCTCCCGTAGTGTGGGGAGGGGAACCTTGCTATCCTAGAAATCTCCGAAATGAGGTCTTGGGTCTTGCAGACCTGATGAGCACATAGGTGTGATTTGTGACATTGTGTTTCCATAGTTGTTTCTCCTGTCTCACTTGCATGGGTTCTCTGAATTGTCCATCTGCTGTGTCCAGCTCAGGTTTGTGGGCTGGATTTTTGCATGGTCCCTCACCCATTCTATGATGGGGTTTATATTATGTATGTTCTTCCTCCTCCTGAAGATTAGCTAGAGTGAGAATGAAATGGAAGGGGCATTTCCCCACCTCTCCCACTCGTGCTGGTACCTCCCTAC
This sequence comes from Uropsilus gracilis, assembly GCA_004024945.1. Lineage (NCBI taxonomy): Eukaryota > Metazoa > Chordata > Mammalia > Eulipotyphla > Talpidae > Uropsilus > Uropsilus gracilis. The sequence goes on along the minus strand of PVHY01002584.1, from coordinate 62,960 downwards.
ATAGGGGCAGGGCCTGCATGGCTGGGCATGCTCCCTCCCAAGCATCCTTTGGGGTGAGGGCTGAGGGAAACATGCCTCAGCTGATTTGGGCTGCAGATGGCTGCGCCATGTAACAACCATCCGCTGGTGGATGTAGCTAAAACCCCACCCCATCCCCCTCCCTGGCTCTCCAGGCATGAAGGGCTTACCCTGGAGTCATTGCCGCCTTTTCTCCTTCCTGGCAAGGCAGCACCAATGGCCCAGTTGTATCAGTTTCTTAATCGCATTTCTATCTGGCTTGTGGCCTTGGGTGGAACTTTGGTTTGTGGTGAGACTTGGATTTAATTCTGTTTACTGTGTACTATACTAATGACTATTTACCTTTTTGAGCTTGAGTTTCTGCAGCTGTAAAATAGGGTTGAGACCTGCTTTAAGTAGCTGTTATAAGGATTATGTGAGATAATGTGCAGTGTCTGTCATACAGCAAGTATTTTTAAAAAATGAATTAAAATGCTAATTAATAGACATATGAATGCCAAAATGTTCTGTTAGTGAATTGTATGATTTTTTTTTGAAAGATACTGTTTATTGACTAAAACAAAAAGCAGAGATATTACTTCTCAAATGCCCTTTATAGTCTCTTGACTACACATCTACATTTTGTGTGTGTGTGTATGTGTGTGTGTGTTAGAGAAGTGGAGATGGGTAGGCAGACATAATTTTAGGTATTTTCCTATATTAAAAGTTTGGTTCATTCAAGAAGGGATAACTGTTGAAAGTGTTTAGAAACTTCTGAGCTAAAAAAGAATGTATTAGCAATAACATAAGTTGAATCATTTGTACCTTTTACAAAGCTGGGGACTAAGAAAATTAATGCTTGGCCAGGTGATAGTTACTTCACATTTCAATTAAGTGTAATCATCATATAAATAGTAATATTTGAAAGAAGAGAAGAGAGCACCAAATAGGATGTCTCTCTGGGCTCAGCAGAAATATTTAGAAAGGTTGCTGACATGGCCAGAATACTTAATTTTTGGGGGGCTGGGGGACTGTTGGATTTTGAACTTATAAGTCCAGCTTTCAGATTTTGAACTTAAAACTCGAGCTTTCAGTTTTTCAGCACATTAGAGCTTTTCAATGGCAAATTTTCAGGACAGGGTTCTTTTCAATGTGTCTTCAGATATTTTGGGGAGGACTTGGTCAGATAAGTTACATACATCATCTTCTGGAATATGTATATATTTTCCTTTATAAATCTCTGGTTTTGAGCCAAACATATGGAATTTTGCTCGGGTAAAGTATTTTCATCATAATGTCCTGAAATATAAGCTTTAGGAAAATTTATAAGTTAGTATAGTTTAAAAAGTACATTTAAGTACACAAATGTATGTGATGTGTTTGTGTGTGAATACACATATACTTGGTTGGCATAAATATATAAATATGTGTGTGCATACAAACACATAAATACACTCTGTATGTATATTAAATGCTAAATATATATTATATATAAAATGTATATATTAAATCGACAAGTATGGAAATGTTTACTGGTACAAGATGTAATTTTTCTGAAATTGGTCAGAAAGTTATTACTTTTCTCTTGCAGGAGGCATGCAGTACTGGGTGTCTTCAGTGTCCAAACTTTCTGAATCCTGGCAGCCAAGCTCCTTGGATATTGAAATTGCTGCCTATGTGCTGCTCTCACACTTTTTGCAGTTTCAGGTTTTGGAGGGAATTCCGATTATGAGGTGGCTAAGTAGTCAAAGGAATAACTTGGGAGGTTTTGCATCTACTCAGGTGAGCCATGAGAGGTAATAGTTTTTTTTTTTTTTTAAATAAAATCTTACTGATTTAGTATAGATTTACAATGTAGCTTTTGGGAATGCATCTTCCCCTGTAGGTATGTGGAAGCCTCACCCCATCCACTACCAAAGATCAAGTGCCATTCCCACTATCAGGTTGATGCCCTGCCCCTATCCTTCCACTTTTTCTTCATAGTCGAGTTAATTTTGTTATGATATGTTAGTTCGTTTGCTTTAGTTGTTTATATGCCATGTAATTAAATTGTCTTTTAGTTTCTGAGTTGCTTCACCTTGCATCACCACAAGGTCCATCTATATTGTCACAACGGCTAGATTTCATAGTTTTTAATAATGATGTAGTAGTCCATGGAGTACACACCACAGTTTCACCCTCCAGCCATCTGTTGATGAGTAAAATGCTATGAACATAGGGATGGAATTAGTATTTTCATATTCTTTGGATAAATATGTAGGGAATAGCTAGAGGTGTTACTAGGTCAGGAGCTATTTTCATTTTGATATTTTAAAGGAATCTTATTTCCCCATAGGAGCTGTACTAACTTACATTTACACTTAGAGTGCATGAGAATTCTTTTCTCATTGTTCTCTTTTGTCTATGGTAGCTAAAAACGTGGGTGCTCGCTTCCAGGCAACATGCATTTCCTGTGCCTCTCCTGTATTCTGTCACTGTGTTCTATCAGGAGGTTCGAAGAGGAACTAGGGAGAGTTCCAATTTCAAGAAAGGTGGATAACAGTATAGGAATTCCTGAACATTACTAGTTTCACTCTTTGGAGAACTTGATATATATACCTTTTATACTTACTTACAAATGTTTTTTTGTTCCTCAATAGGACACTGTTGTGGCCTTGAAAGCACTCTCTGAATTTGCAGGCCTAATGAACACAGAAAAGACAAATATCCATGTGACTATGACTGGGCCTAGTTCACCAAGTCCTGTAAAGTTTCTGATTGATACACACAATCGCTTTATGCTCCAGACAGCAGAGGTATGGATAAGGGGGTGGTTATTTACAATTCTGTGTAGATGATGCCTTATATGGAAAACTGATTTGTTTGTATTCTGCTGACTTCAACAAATACTCATTCTCAGAACTCTGTGGGGAATAGGTGGGACGAGGTGCCTTCATTTGAGTTGAAGGAGGGAATGGGAACACTGAAAAGATTTGGAAAGGGAGAAAACATAGGCACTGGTATATTGGGAAAGGAATGAAGTTTCTAATTTTCACAGAACATGTGCTAGATTTATTTATATGGTATTTGGAGTTTACTTCTGAAACCAACAGAAGAGTAAGTCCTTTTATTTCTATTGTGCACATGATAAAGTACTGACTGAAAGGTTAAGCAACTTGCTCAAGATCATGTTGCTAGTTAGGAGAGCTAGGGTTTGAACAATGGTTTCAAAGACCATGTTCTTTTCAGCTGCATTTTATGCTTATGTTAGAGATCTTGCTTTGAAGAGGAATAAAGAAATATATTACATCTTAACTTTATTCCTTTGGTTGACCTTTTGGGAAGTTGAGGGTAGTGGATGAAAGTGACAGCTTTCAAGACCAGAGACTAAGGAAAAGGGTGATGATGGCAAAGAAAATAAAATAACTTAATTATCACAGTCCATGATGATGTGTCTTGTGTTCTCAGGAAGGCTGGAGGATAAGGCCTTCTGAATAAGGGACACCAGAGGAGGGAGATGGCTTTTCTTTCATATCTTCATATTTCAGTCTCTACAGAGGGGAGACCTTCAATGGTACTAAGATCCTACCCTAAAGCACAAAAGTAAGGGGGTGTAGAGTATGTGTACTTCCTTTGCCTTCTTCATACCTAGTTTACTGATAGCTTTTTATATATGAAGCCACATAAAGTTCTTAGAGCTTTTCATAGATTGCTTTGATTTCATATATATTTGGAAGAACTTGGATATAGCATAATGAACCTATTTTATTTTTCCTTGCTTTGTGCAGCTTGATTTGGTACAGCCAACTGCAGTTAACATTTCTGCAAATGGTTCTGGATTTGGGATTTGTCAGGTATGTAATAATAACTACTTTTAATTAACTAAGCTTGACTTTTTATAGTAATTTTTTGGTTTGGGGGTACTGTTGTCTTTCACTTAAATAGCTTATATAAAATTCTCTTTTTAAAAAATAATTTATATATATACATACATATATACATATATATATATATTTCACATCATTTTAATCCTCAGGGAGCACCCACCACCTCCCTTCCCTGACCCCTCCAGCTGGTCTCCCCCTCCCGCTGTGTACTTTCATTTGGTTGTCCATTTATTAGTAAAACCATTTGGTTTCTGTCTTTTTCTTTCTGACTTGTTTCTGCTAGTATGGTTTCTTCTAGGTACATTCATGTTTCCATAAATTCATCAAGTTTGTCATTTTTAATTGATGAGTAATACTCCATTGTGTATATATACTACATCTTTTTCATCCATTCATCTGTTTTGGGATATTTGGGTTGTCTCCATGTCCTTGCAATTATAAATAGTGCTGCAATAAACAGCCGAGCACAGGTATCCTGTTGTACCAATATAGAGGTCTCCTTTGGGTAGATTCCCAGAAGAGCGATTGCTGGGTCAAAGGGTAGTTCCATTTTCATTATTTTGAGGGTCCTCCATACTGCTTTCCCATAGTGACTGGGCTGGTTTACATTCCCACCATCAGTGTAAGAGTGTTTCTTTCTCTCCACATCGACTCCAGCACATCTCATTGCCTGTTTTTTTGATGTGGGCTATTTTCTTACTGGTGTAAGGTGGTATCTCATTGTGGTATTAATTTGCATTTCCCTGATTGCTAGTGATGTTGAGCAATTTTTCATGTGCCTGTTGGCCATTTGTATTTCCTCTTTGGGGAAGTGTCTTTTTAGTTCTTCTCCCCATTTTTTGATTGGGCTTCTTGTTTTGTTTTTGTTTAGTTGTGTAAGTTCCTTGTGGATCTGCGTTGTTAAACCCTTATCACTCTTGGTTGGGCTTCTTTTAGTTTTTTCTGTTGTGTCTTTTGCTGTGCAGAAGCTTTTTAGTTTGATGTAGTCCCATCTGTTTATGTTTTCCTTCAATTTTTTTTTGCCATCTGCAGATATTTCCAGAAAAGGATTTCTAAATTGTAATTCATGGAGGGTTTTGCCCAAGTTTTCCTCTATATATGTTATGGTTTCAGGTCTGATATCTAAGTCTTTTATCCATTTTGAGTTGGTTTTTGTACATGGTATGAGGATGTTGCCTTGGTCCCCATTTTTTTGCTGGTCTTAGTCCAATTTTCTCAGCAAAATTTATTGAAGAGGGTATCTTTGTTCCAATATGTTTTTCCCTCCTTTGTCAAAGATTAGTTGACTATGTATGTGTGGTTTTATTTCTGGGTTCTCAATTCTGTTCCATTGTCTGTTGTTGTACCAGTACCATGCTCTTTTAATTATTATGGCTTTGTAGTATAACTTGAAGTCTGGAATAATTAGGTCCCCATTCTCTTTTTTTTGGCCAGGAGGTTTTTTGATATTGGAGGTCTTTTAAGTTATTTCATATGAATTTCTGTTTTATCTCTTTAAAGAATGTCATTGGGATATTTATAGGGACTGCACTGAATCTGAATCTGTAGATTGCTTTTGGTAGGATGGCCATTTTGATGATGTTAATTCTTCCAATTCATGAACAGGGAATGTCTTTCCATTTCCTTCTGTCTTCTATCTCTTTTAGCAGCATTTTAAAGTTTTCTTTGTGTTTTGTGTTTCTTTCATGTGTTTTGTTAGGTTTATTCCCAGGTATTTGTTTTTGGTGTGATTATAGATGGGATGGCTTTTTAAATTTCTTCTTCTGCTTGGCTTTTTGCATATAGGAAAGCTACTGACTTCTGTGTGTTGATTGGATAACTTACTGAACTGGTTTATTGTTCCGAGAAGTTTTCCTGTAGATTTTTTGGGGTTCTCTACATAAAGGATCATATCATATGCATATAATGATAGCTTCAGTTCCTCTTTTCCTATTTGTATCTCTTTTATATCTTTCTTTTGCCTTATTGCCCTGGCTAGAGCTTCCAGTACAAAGTTAAAAAGTAGTGGAGAAAGTGGGCATCCTTGCCTGGTTCCAAATCTTAATTGGAATGATTTTAATTTTTCCCCATTTAAGATGATGTTTGCTGTAGGTTTGTCATAGATGGCTTTTATTATGTTGAGGTAGGTTCCTTTGATCCCCAATTTTTCAAGGACTTTTATCATAAATGGGTGCTGGACTTTGTCGAATGCTTTCTCTGCATTTATTGATATGACCATGTAATTTTTGTTTTTCTTCTTGTTGATGTGGTGGATTATGTTAATTGATTTCTGGATGTTGAACCATCCGTGTGCCTCTGGGATAAATCCCACTTGGTCATGGTGAATAATGCTTTTTATGCATCGTTAAATTCGATTTGCTAGGATTTTGTTCATTAGGGAAATTGGTCTGGAGTTTTCTTTCTTGGTGCTGTCCTCACTTGGTTTTGATATGATGAGTTGTTTGCTTCATAGAATGTGTTTGGGAGCTTTCCTTCTTTCTCAATTTTTGGGAAGAGTTTTAGTAGTGTAGGTATTATTTCCTGTTTGAATGTCATGTAGAATTCATTTGTAAAGCTATCTGGTCCTGGGCTCTTGTTTTTAGGGAGAGTTTTTATGAATGCTTCAATTTTGCTTCTTGTGATTGGATTATTTAGGTTCTCTATTTCTTCTTTGTTCAATTTTGGGTATTTGTTTTTTTCCAAGAATCTGTCCATCTCATCCAGGTTGTATTATTTGTTTCCATATAGATATTCATAATAGTCTCTTATTATCCTTTGGATTTCTTTTGTGTCTGTTGTAATTTCTCCTCTTTCATTTGTGATTCTGTTTATTTGAGTGTTCTCTCTTCTTTGTGAGCTTTGCCAAGGGGGTTGTCTGTTTTATTTATTTTTTCAAAGAACCAGCTCTTAGTTTTGTTGATCTTCTGGATAATCTTTTTGGTCTCTAGGTTATTTATTTCCTCTTTTATTTTTATTATTTCTTGTCTTCTGCTGGGATTTGGCTTTTCCTGTTGCTTTTTCTAATTTTTTGAGTTGGGCTATGAGGTTTTTTCCTTTGGATTGTTTCTTGGGTTTATGATATGGGCCTGTATTGCTATGAACCTTCCTCTTAGATATGTTTTTACTGAGTCCCAGACATTTTGGAATGTTGTGTCTTCTTTGTCATTTGTTTTGAAGTAGGTTTTAATTTCTTCTTTAATTTCGATTACCCATTCTTCGTTTAGTTGCATATTGTTCAGTCTCCATGTACTGGACACTCTTCTTGCTTTCTCTTCATTGTTAATTTCTAGTTTGATGCCGTTATGATCAGAAAAAAAAGTTGGTATAATTTTAATTTTTGTGTATTTATTCAAGTTTTCCTTGTATCCTAATATGTGGTCAATTTTAGAGAAGGATCCATGTGAATTTGAAAAGGAGGTGTATTCCCTTCTTTGGGGGTGCAGTGTCCTGTAGATACCTGTTAGGTCCATTTGGCATGTCTTCTTTTAAAGCTTTTGTGTCCTTGTTTAGTTTCTATTTTGCTGACATGTCTTTTGGTGAGAGTGGGGTTTTACAGTCTCCTACAACGTATGTGTTTTCGCCAGTATTTGTTTTCAGTTCTGCTAGTAGCTGTCTTATGAATCTTGGTGCTCCCTCATTTGGTGAATATATGTTGATAATTATTATGTCTTTTTGGTGGGTTGAACCAGTTACCATTAGGTAGTGTTCATTTTATCCTTTGTCTCTTTTTTTTATTCTGAAATCTGCTTTATCCACTATGAGAATGGCTACCTTTTTTGGGGACCCTGCCTTTTTTGGGGACCGTTCACTTGTAGAATTGTTCTCCATCCTTTCACCTTCAGTCTATGCTTATCTTTAGGGATTAGATATGTTTCCTGGAGATGACAGAATGTTGGGTTCTGTCTTTTGATCCAGTCTGCAACTCTGTGTCTTTTGATTGATGAGTTTAGACCATTGACATTTAGAGTTATTATTGATGTGTGAGCTTCTAGTGTTGGTTTTCTAGAGGTCATTTTGAGGTTCTGCTCAAAATGTTTCTTGTTATGTTTATTCTATTTATTCATCTGAGGGTTTTGATCTTGAGGCTTCTTCCAATATTTCTTGAAGTGGGGGTTTGTTGGTAGCAAATTTTTGGAGACTTTGTGAAGGTTCTAACTTTTCCTTCATAAAGGAAGAACTGCTTTGCATGGTAGAGTATTCTTGGCTGGCACTTTTTGTCTTGGAGTTTCTTTAAGATGTGGCTCCATTCTCTTCTTGCTTGGAGTGTCTCTTCAGAGAAATATGAGGTTGGTCTAATGAGTTTTCTTTTGTAGGTTATCTGTTTTTCTCTCTAGTCATCCTCATTATTTTTTCTTTATCTCAGACTCATGGAAGTTTTATGATTATGTGTCTTGCTGTGATTTTTCTTTCATTAAAGTAGTTTGACGTCCTTTTTGCTTCCTGTATGTCTATTTTCATTTAGTTCTTCAAGTTTGGGAAGTTCTCTTCTATTATTGCATTAAAAAACCTTTCATTTCCATGTCTTTCTCTTCTCCTTCTGGGATTCCAATTACTCTTGTATTTCCTTTCTTTAAGGTATCTGATAGATCTCTGATTTTTTTCTTCTGTCTTCTGACTTTGTTTTTCTCTCTTGTTCTCTCTTTCTGTATCTTCCAGTGTGCTGATTCTTTCTTCAATTTCTTCTAGTCTGCTTTCATGGCTTTTCCCTGTATTTTTGAGCTCTTCTATTGCTCCTTTTATTACTGTATCTCCTTCATTTTCTTATTTAGGGTTTCAATCTCGTTCTTCTGTTTGCCAATGATATTGTTCATTTTGCTACATTCCTTTTTATATTTTTCTACTTAGCTCGTTGATGCTTTTATCATATTGTATCTGAATTCTTTATCTGCCATAAAGGGCATTTCTTTGATTTTGTTCTTGTTGGTTTCTGGAGATTGTTTATCCTTTGGAGATGGATTATTTCCGTTTGGTCTTACTTTAGTGTTTGTATTTTTCTTCCTGTGTTTTCCCTTTGGGTTTGCTCTACATATTGAGCAACAACTGTTATAGTATTGGTTGGCATGTTGAAGTATATCAGTTTGTGGTAGTTTCTGCCCTTGTGTCTATATAATTTCTTGCTTCTGTTGGCTGTTTTTTGGGATGAGTTCCTTTCCTTTGTTTCTGGGCTGTGTGTTCTGTGTTTTACTTTTGCATACTCTAGCCAATGTTGCAGTTCTTGTTGAGGTTCCTTATTTGCGCTGGTGCCTATGCCTATGGTACCACTGGAACTCTCTCACCTGCAGACATCACAGGTGTCCCGAAGCCAGCTGGAGCTCTCCGCCCACCGCCTGTGCAGGGAAGGGGGGTGGGTTTGACAGTCCTCAGGCAATGGAAGGGGGAGTGGTGGAGTCGGGTTGCCAGACCCCAGCATCACTGGAACTCTCTCCTATAAAATTCTTAATGATATATTTTTTATCAATTATGCAAGATAAATACTCTCAAATAAAAAGTATTAGAGGTGTTTGTTTCTAGTTAGTGAATAGACAACAGTTATATGGACTGATAACCTACAATATATATTTTTTTAAAATAATTAAAAAGATTTTTGTGGGAAGAAAACAAGTTACATAGATAGGTATACATATTACAATACCATAATTACAAAATTATAACCATGCAAAATAATATATTATTTACTGATGTATGATTCAAAAATTTCAAATATCACTGGAATGGCAAACATCAGACCCAGTGTACTAATTATTATTTCTGGGAATGTATAATGGGGAATAGGATAGAAGAGATATCTATGGAGAATGTCAACTATCTCTGTGATAGTTGTTCTTTTTTTTAAGTTTAATTTATATATTTTTAAATTTGCATATATATGTGTATTTATATTTATATTACTTTATTGCATTATTGTGTACCCCGGGGCTTTCCCACTTCACCAACACCTATTAACCATCCTGATCTTTTATGCTTTTCACCTCCCCTGCCTTCTTCCCCCTCCTCCTCTCTCACTCCATTGTTCAGTCCCATTGATTGTTTTTATTTTTTTCTTACTCGTTTGTTTTTCCCTATGATAACCTACAAAATATACCTAGAATATTATTTGCTTTTTGAAATGAAGATTAAAATCCACTAATATGGTTGTTAAGAACTCCCACTTTTTTGTACGTGAAAATATAGCTCAGAAATTGTAATGCTGGTAAGAGCTTCTACTATGACTTGATTAGCAAACACATTTTACAACTTCTTAGTATCACCTAACAGTATAAAGATCACCATGCTATTTTAAGTAATTGACTTCAAGATAGAAAGTGTGTCCCTTAATTAAATATTGTATAATAGAAAATAAAACAATGGAAGTATGATATGATCAGTGCTCTTGTATAAGACGACAATCTAGAGAAACCTGTCTTTTATGGAATAATAAGGACTTGGAAAAAATAGAGTAAAAAATACTGGATGGAATAGTTACACTAAATAATAATGAAAAATCATAGAAACTTTAAAATCAACTTATTAGGGAACCCCCACCCCCCAATATGATAGGATCAAAAATAATTGTGTTTGGTTGCAAAAACAAACCTGAAAAATTTTGAAAGAATTACTGTGAAAATAAACAATTGACCATTATAGTAAGGCACATTAAAAGAAATAGTTGTTCTTGTTGCGAGAACAGGTATAATAGTTGGGTGGGGCATAATTTGTAAAGTTCAAATAATTATAAGGTTATTTTATGATGTTTAAATCACAGTATATACTTTTAAAAGATCAAGGAAAAATCATAGTTAAAAGGAGTGATAGTCAATGAAGTAGATAGAAAAAGAGTGAATCTATTGTATGGATCTTTACTAATAAAGATAATTCTGTCAAGTTGTCTGCTAATACAACAGTAAATCCAAAAATAAATACACAGTGTATTTTAGATACAACTGAGAAAACATATGCTTAAAAATCTGGATTGATTGGATTTATTCCAGAGAAACTAAATATAAATTACTGAAGTCAAATAATTTTAACTTGAATTTTGAAGGACATAGGATTAAATGTGGCAGCAACTGGTCAGAATGTTCTCCCATTCTACCTCTGTATAAATGCGCAGAAAACAAAAAGTTCAAACCAATAGTTAATTTTATTAGTTGTAGAAGTCAGTGTTTCTAGATTTTTATAACAATAACAATATTAGTGAATAATGAGGTATATTACCTAGTAAAACTAACATTTTTTTAGATTGAATTTTTCAAATCTCCTGAGGTTTATTCATAAGGGAATCCTTACCTAATACTTTATATCAACATGGTACTTTATTGCTAGTGATTTATGACTATTTTATTACTCATGCTAATTTGTTACCTATACAGCTCAATATTGTTTATAATGTGAAAGACTCAGAATCTTCTAGAAGACGAAGATCCATCCAAAATGAAGAAGCCTTTGATTTAGATGTTGCTGTAAATGATAATAAAGATGATGCCAATCGATTTAATTTGAATGTCTGTACAAGGTTAGTATCTATGGTTCTCCTCCTCCTTATTTTTCTTTTATAGAACATGCATTTGATATCTTAGTTAAATATAATTATCTAACTATAATAGTAGAGTTAGCTATAACAAAGATTTAAGTTGTGTATTACATTTTAGATCACAAATTAGAAATACTACTTATCACATTTAAGCATTTCTCAATGATTCCAAACTCATTTACATCATTGATAACAAAGTCAATTACAAAAATTTAATGACTCAGTCTAGTTTATAAAAGCTTTAAATTAACCATTCATATCTAATACACCAAAATCATTTACATCTTTCTATTTTTCTATAAATATTTAAATTCACATTTAACCTTTCATGGTGTGCTTAAAGTTAGAACCTTTAAAGAACATACAAGTTCAAAATAGAAACTTTTGGACTATAGAACCATTTAATGGGCAGGAAAGGAAAGGGGAAGAGGGTGCGTAAATTGGGATGGGGGGACAGTTGTATAGTGATGTATAGAACTGACTTTTTGTAGTGAACTTAAAGTTATGAACATACATGTTAATTTTCAGTAATACATAGTTGAAAGTGTCATAATTTGTAATTCAGTATTACTTCAATTAAATAAAAATCTCAGTTAAAAAAGGTTAACAAGTTTAATAAAAGGTAGATTATTTTAGACAGTGAAGATATACCTTTAGCTGATAACTCACCTTGGATTATTAGCCCCTTACAAGCACTCCCCTTCTGGGAGTGCCTAATAAGGTGAATCTTAAATTTGGTCTGTATCTAGAGGATCTGAGGACCTTGTTTCATCATTAGGGAAATTGGTTCCATCTCTGACTTCTTGACTTCACAGAATTCAGGTCTGTAAAGCTGCCTTCTTCGACCTTCTTGGTCATTTCATTCCAGTGCACACACAAGTTTGAGATCAAATCTTTGGAAAGTTCTTAAATAAAGAGACTTTATAATCCCTTCTTTGTCTGTGATCCTCTTATCACTGCATATTAGTGTTAATCTGGAGTTATTGAAAAAAATGCAATAATATTCCAGTGCTGCTGTCTGCTTGTTCTGGCTGAACTTAGCTTTTTGGGATAGAAGTCAGCAAGTTAGTTCTGAGCTACCAGGTACCATTCAACATGTCAGGGTGATCCTCCAGGTGGTCAACCTTCTAAGCAATTACCTAGACCTAGCCTTCATTTCTGTTACCATCTATTCTATCTTTGGGCTGCAAATTCATGATTTTGGTTACATGTGTTTGTCCCATTCTATACCTCATTGGGCATTTTGGACCAAGTAGTAGAGGCATATCAGATTCTCTCTCTTGTTTCCCTTTTTAATTGATAGGACAGTAAGACTCCCATATTTTGTAATGAACTTGCAATTGGACTCTTTAAGAATAACAGTGTAAGTTATTATTAATGTAAACAACTGCAACCTATGTTTATCAAAACTTACATGTAGGCAGTGTACTATAAAACACTTTAACATTGAATCTCAATCTTTACAGTAACTCTATCAAGTAAGTGTTTTACTATTCCTGATTTTCTCATTATATCATTCAATCAGTCAGTATTGGTTGACTCTCCATTATGTAAAGAAATATAATGGTGAACCCAAAGACACAAGGCCCTTCCCTCATAGAACCTAACTCTTTGGAGTGGGATACAGATATTGACAAAGACAAATCCCCTAAGCAAGTCTAAAATTCTAGTTTTGAAAAGGGCAAAGGAGACATGAGAGAGATTTTACCTCTTAGGAGTTCAGGTGAAGAAACATAGATACATGTAAGGGTGCAGAAAGGATGCAGGCTAATATGGAGGACCCTCAAACAAATGAAAATGGAATTACCATTTGACCCAGCAGTCGCACTTTTGGGAATCTGCCCAAAGGAGACCTCAATGTGGGTACAAAAGGACACCTGTGCTTGGATCTTTATTGCAGCACTATTTATAATTGCAAGGACATGGAAACAACCCAAATGCCCTAGAACAGATGAGTGGATGAAAAAGATGTAGTGTATATACACAATGGAGTAATACTCATCAATTAAAAATGACAAATTTGATGAATTTATGGAAACCTGGATGCACCTAGAAGAAATAATACTAGCAGAAATGAGCCAGATAGAAAGGGACAGAAACCAAATGGTTTCAGTAATATGTGGTCACCCAAATGAAACCACACAAGGGGAGAGTGGGGATCAGCAGGAATGGGCGGGGAGGGGAGGTGGTGGGTGACTCCCAGGGACTGAAATGATGTGAAATATATATATAAATAAATTATAAAAAAAGAAAAAAAAAGTATGCAGGCTTTCAAATGTTAGTTCATTAACAGGAGTCAGGTGGACAGCAGACTGATAGGGAGAGGGAGTATATATACATATGTGCATACATACATACATACATACATACATACATACATATATATATATATATATGCTTTCTGATTTCCTTATAGATACATCTATTATCCTTTTTCTTGGTGGGAGGACCTGGAGAAGGGAAATATTTTCATGTGAGAGTAGAAAATTTATAAAAAAGATTTAGAAAAATCTGATATGAAGTATAAATAACATTTTAAGTGAATTTTTTCAGTAGCACTATTATGAAAATATAAACTGATTTTTGGAATATAAACAACCAAAGAGAACAAACTGGCAATGCACAGCAAAAATAATTCTTAGGCTACACGAAAAATATACTGGTTACTAGCGAATAGGGGGAGAGAGAATAGGGGAAGGAAGGCAGTAGAACATTGGCACTTGGAGGGTGTGTGAAGCATGTGTCCATATGAAGGTGTAAAAATGTGCCCCCAAATCACACAGCTAGATAAATGATTAATAAATTAAAATTTGAGAGAAAAAAGTTAAACCAGTATTTCAGGCACTTTTTCCTCATCAGTAGAATCTAAGATATTACTTATCTCAGACATGGTTTTTTTTTTTTTTTTGTAAATTTTTTTTTGTATTTTTTTCATACATTGATCATATTCGTATAATTATTGTTTCTTAAGTATGGCCCTCCCATCAATAATGCACCCCTGTACCATCACCCTACTTTCCCTTTCCCCTTTGCCACTCTGGTTACTCCAACTCTGCTCTTGCTGCAAGTGATTGGTTGATTGATTGGAAGAGACCCAGTGGTCTTTTTCTTTTTCTATTTTGGAGTATGATCTTTTTCTGAGTGACGGCCTTGTACTCCTGGAATGTAGCAGATCATGCTGCTCAGATCTCCAGAAGTAACTTTGAACCAGGCCGAGCACGCCAGGAACCTCTACTATGGATGGTTTGTGGCATGGTTCTCCAGGCTCAGACTAGTATTTATAGTGGCTTGGTAATTTAACAAATTCCATTCCTGGCTCATAGAAAGACCAGGCCAGTCAAGATGCTTTGGATGATATGCTGAAAATCATGGTATTTAAGCAGATTGGCTGTTTTTCTTATCTGTAATTTTGCTGAGATCTAAACACTTCTAGATTTAATGTTGTTACTAGTCTTCAACAGCATCCCTCTTGGCTGAGGGATGCTGAAACCAGCAGATGGTTTCAGTTGCTGAGGGTGGTGGAGCCAGCTGCAGTCAACAGTTGTCCTGTATGACTTTTCAATCAGTCATGTTTGGCAGGCATTGCTTTGCTGCTTCAAAAAGCAAGATTTGGTAACAGCTCTTGTCTTTGCCATCTGAAAGGACAAAAGGAACTAACTCAACAGTGCCCTGATCCTTTTACATTGGCGACAAACTCCTTTCTATAACCACTCTGGGCTCTTTCTGCTCCAAGCAAAAAGCTTTTGCCTCCTATTCATTTTTGAAGAAATATTTTAAAGGGGACAAATGTTGATACATTGTGTGCTACAGGTTGAGAACGATGAGTGTAATAAAACTTTCCGAGGCTTGTAATGCTCTCAAGGTGGCCAAAAAAAACACAAAATGTGCTCCAAGCATGTGGGAGAACAAAGGGAAGGACTCTCTCTACTGGTCTTTTTTTTCCCTCTAAAACTAGATGAGAAGTTTGCTAAAGACTTGGCCCCAATCTACTGCTTAAAGTGGTCAAGGGATGCCTCTTCTGTTTCTGCCGTTAAACTGCAGATTTTAGTGCTGTCAATTTTTGAGAAAATGAAAAGTGCAATTTCGTTTGAAATGACCACTGAAACCCAAAGTTGTCTATTGAAAGGGAGTCTAGGTAGGTTGTTGCATCTTTGAGGATAAGCTGTCAAATGAGCATTTTGTTACATCATTCCTCATGAGTTGAAAGTTTTAGGAATTATTTATGTGTAAGAAAAAGTTTGCCTGTATTACTGTATTTGATTTCTATTACAACTTAGCAAATATTTGAATAAGACTGACACTTTTAATGTTTCTTTGACATTTGCCAATAGCTTTAGAATTTTCCTAAATGTTTCTCTATCCTACCTTCTTTTGTGATACAGGTTTTTGGGCCCATCAAGGAGTGGGATGGCCCTTTTGGAAGTTAACCTGCTCAGTGGTTTTATTGTACCTTCAGATGCAATTCCTCTGAGTGAGACAGTGAGGAAAGTGGAACATGATCATGGGAAAGTCAACCTATATTTAGATTCTGTAAGTAATAAAACATAGCTTCATATAGGTAACCACAGACAATGTTGTCATATTTTTGTGTCGGTTTTTGCTCTTATTTAAAATTACCAGTTTTTTGTGCCCTTGAATGATTTCTTTCAGTAAACAATGTGTTTATTTTTTCTTCCCTTTAGAGTTTTTCTTTTGGATTATGTATTGAAGTTCCTTTGGTTACTATATTGGAAATACAGAATTTCCCCCTCCAGGTGTCGTCACCTTAGTCCACCCACCACCAAAGGCTCAAAGCACACCACAGTCTATTGTGTTCTCTCCCCACCCTGTTTATTCCCTGCCTAGTTCCCTCCCACTCAGCTCCATGGTCAGTTTTCAAAAGTTCGTTTTGAAGTTTGTCTGATCTTTTGTTTTGTTTCTCTGTATTCCACATATAAGTGACACCAACTGGTGTTTATCTTTGTCCTTTTGACTTATTTCACTTAGAATCATTGCTTCTAGCACCATCTATGTTGCTTCAACTGGCTTGAGTTTATCTTTTCTGATCACTATATTTTCAGTGTGTGTATATATATATATGCATGCACAGTACATGTACATGCATATGTATACACACACGCACATATATGTATGCATGTATGTATACATGTATATACACACATATATATAGATATATACACACACACCATGTCTTCCTGATCTGCTCATGTCTTTTTGGGCACTTTAATGGTTTCCATAGCTTGGTTTTCATAAATAGTGTTGCAATAAATGTAATAGTGCAAGATTCCTTTTAAATTAGTGATTGCGTGTTCTTTGGTTAGATATCTAGGAATGCAATGAGTGGGCTATGTGGAAGATCCATTTTTAATCTTTTGAAAAACCTTCATACTGCTTTTCATAGGGACCTGACCTGTCTCCATTGCAACAGTGTAAGATGGTTCTTTTGTTCCCCATACCCTTGTTAGCACTTTTTTTTTCTGATGTTAAAAATGTACATTTATTTTCTTTTATCCATTTGTAATGACTAATATGACCAATTAAACCCTTTGATAAATGTTTATGAAATTTACTACATCAATCTATTCCAAAAATTCAACCGAACCAGAGTAAAACAAATCTACCAGATAGTCTCATAAGAATAATGAGACTCAGTTCTTAAATTATAACTGCAATATGATTTATGAACAAATGGAAATTTTATTTATTTATGTATTTATTTTTGTTATCCAATAATATATTTAAATAATAATACCTGCAATATATAGCTAAGTATACCTATATACATATATATGTATACCTATACTTTTTTTTTTTTACAAGAAAATAATGAAGCAGTACATTTACTTATTTTTGGTCTTTTTTTTTTTTTGTTGTTGTTTGTTTTTTTGATATGGGCCATTCTCAAAGATGTGAGGTGGTAGAATCTTGTAGTTTTACTTTTCATTTTCCTGGTCATAAGTAATTATGAACATTTTTTTATGTCCTGTTGGCCATGTATATGTCTTCTTTGGAGAAGTACTTGTTTTGCTCTTTTGCCCAGTTTTTGATTGGGCTCTTTTTTTGTTGTTGTTGTTGTTGAGTTGTATGAGTTCTTTGTGGATCTTTGGTATTGGTCCTTTGTGAGATATATGACAATCCCCTCATTCCCTGAATGATTTTAGCATGGCAGCCATGTATTCCCATTAAAAACATATAAGAAATTAGTTTAAACAGAATTACTATTAATGATGATGCCATACCTTTAATTCAAAAACTCAATATTTCAATTTGAGAGCTTCTCTGCTTCAGGGAATTGCTAAACATATTTGTTTACACACTGAAGATAAAAGCTTTAATTATTTGTCTTAAAATACCTTCACTTAGTTTTTAATAAATTCCTATGGGTTTAAGATTTTTATATTAAAAGGTTAGATACTTGAATCATAAAAATTTTCTCAGAGGTTTGGCCTTGACAAATAATTATTACATAGCTTTTTTATATCCTTGCTATTGCTCTATGAAAATTACTGATCCAAAAATGTTATACATAAGTTATGTGACAGAGAGATAAGTGAAGAATTCAAAACTTGTCTTGTTATGTCTCAGAACTGCTGGCATATAAATTTGTTGTTATTTTTCTAACATCTGTGTGAAACTCATAGGTTGAATCAAAATTGAGTTCTAAATGTTCTTATGATTTCATGTTATGTGGGAAGCAAACTTATGTTTCTTATTCCAGTTTTTCCAAGTATGAAGCAGAAACATATCTACTTTCAAAACGCTAGTTTCTAAATGTTCTCATTTGTTTCAAGACTCCTTTGGTAAAACCCTGTTAAAATTAATTCAGAGTCTCTTGATTCTTTTGCTTTTGAGAAATTTTCCTATATTTTGTACTGTTTGAAAGTCAGGACCTGATTTAGAACTTGAAAAAAATAAGTAAGATTTTTTTTTTTGCTTAATAATAAATTATTCTGGAGTTTGAAGTTTGTGTTCTTGTTAATGATTATCTTAATTTGATTGACTTTTGTTTATTACTGCTGAGTCATAATAGAATGTTTGAGGAATTTATCAGTTTTATCAACTTACATTGTTTGCTGTGTTATCACATGCTGCCCTTCCTGGAGGAAGGAAGGTTTGCCTGCTATACCCCATACCAGTTAGTTATTGGTTGTTGGGTGCACTCCTTGTTTTGGGCACCTTTATTTACTGTCTAGGGTGATTCTCCTGACTTGAGAGCAATTCTCTGGAGAAGGGGGCTCCTGTGAACAGTGGTAGCAACTTGGGTGCCTGAGATGGGGTAGAGGGGAGAGGATGGGCTCCAGGTATAGGGCCAGTGCCCCAGAGCATGTATTCTTATGCTTTCTTAATCTCTCTGATTGAGAGAATTTCTTAAACTCTAAAAACCTCGGTTAAATGGAATAAGAATATTTCTGTTCTAAGAGTTATTTTGCAAATTAAATGAGATAATTTATATAAAGTGCTTATCATAGTTGTACATCTCATAGATTCTTCAATTTTCTTTGTTTTTCAAGCTGATTAAGAAAAAGATTTTTTTTAAAAAAAGAAAGAAAAATATTTTTTTCAAACCATTAACACCTACCCTACTTATATTTTTTTCTTATATTTTTTTCTTTTTTCCAAGGTAAATGAAACCCAGTTTTGTGTTGATATTCCTGCTGTGAGAAACTTTAAAGTTTCAAATATACAAGATGCTTCAGTGTCCATAGTGGATTACTATGAGCCAAGTAAGTGTTTTCTGGAGTTCCTAATACTTTAGGGCCAGATCATTCTTTCATTCATGTGGCCACCTTGATCTCTTCAGGTGATAAATTGGTGTCTGGGGACAGACACCAGTACAGCAGATGCAGTACATTTGTGTTTTGTTGGGGGAGTGTAGGAAGTGGGGTTAAGGAGGTGAGTTATCTTTTTTATTATTTAAATTAATTTCTTATATTGTTGATAAATTTTGGGCAGTATTTGATTTTTCCCCATAGGTGTAGTCTCCATAGTTCTCCCACCACCATAGCACCTTGTCATCACTTTAGTGATGATATCACTGCTTCCATCACCATAGTGATCCATCACCATTAGTGTCTTGTGCTCTTCCCTCCCATTTTCACCTTCTTTCTCCCATCTCCTGCTCTATGACTCAAATCTGTGATTAGCTTGTAAGTTTTACCTTTTACCTTATCCTTTGTTCAGGTTTTTCTGTATTCCACTTATAAGTGAAACTATCATTTAAGTGAAGACAGTTGATAACTTTACATATCATATGGTAGCACTTAACATATACTATTAAAAGTGATGTTTTTGTTCACATTATCTTAGGTTTTTAACTTCTAGTTAAAAAATTTACAAAGGAAAAATGACAGAGGGTTCATGTTCAGTTTCTAATGTTTACTTCTCTGTCCCCATGCCATCTAATTTCTGGTTTGAAATATAATTTCTTCAGTAGATAATGTGAATATTATTCACATGGATTAGTTGTTTCTTCAGAGTTTGTTGCTTAGCTAAAATTAATGTATCAATAAAAAATGTCTGCTTGGAAAATAGTTTGTGCTGCTTTGATTTTACTTAGAAATTTAGGATGCGAAAATATAGATCACCCAAATGGATTAGGGCTAATCTATATTCAGTTCAGAGAGTGACTTTTTTGAATGTATGATTTCCAAGTGAACATTTCTGATTTGAACAGGTCTTACCCTGATTAAGCACTCCTGGGAGCTCAAAATACACAAGATTTGTGAGCATTTTCATGTGTAGTTGCAGTAATTACACTTTAATATAAATAGAACTTGTTCACTTTGTTTAGTATTGTTTAATAGAGAGTTCGTTTCAGATAAGTCAGTTCCTTTCCTGCTGCTGTTGGAATTGGAAACAGCATTCCCCCTGGTTGAAAAAATAGACTAAGGAGACTCTGATAATAGCCAGCTACTTAAATAACCAGTTATTTAATTGCACATTTCTCCAGTTGATTTGTGTGAACAATATTTTAAATATTTAAGAAACAAAAACATTCAGCTATCTAATATTTTTGTGGAAAACAACTTATTTATGAGAGGATGTTTTAAAATAACAACATGGGGAAGATCAGAATCATAAAAATTATAAAAATGTAGCTAGTCCATTTTTGAAAACCCTAAATCTTACAACTTATTTGTAACATTAAGATTGATAAATTATGAAGAAATTTGAAAACAAAATAAAAAAGTGGTAAGTATAAAACCCATTTGTTTTGTAGTAAGCTACTTTAGTATTGTAGGCACTTTATAAAATAGAATTAAAAAAGTTAGCTTGTACCGTACAATTTACAAAGTTGCATACTTTTTAGAGATTGTGATCTCAACATTTTAAAGCTGTGTGGTGTTTCCTGAAAACACTGAAAGTGTACCTACCATAAGATCAAGTGATTCTACTAGGAATATACCCAGAGGGCACAAAAACACTTATTCAAAAGGAAACCTGCAACATGCAGCACAATAGCCAGGGTATAGGACAGTGTCAAATGATCCATATCAGATGAATGAATCAAGAAGATGTGATATATCCAATGGAATACCAGCCATCCAGACGATAAGCTCATGCTATTTTTAGCAACATGGATGGAACTAAATCTGAAGAGAAAAAAACTCTTAGATGTTTTCACTCATAAAGACAATAGAGATATAGAATATATAGAAATTGTTATATAGAAAATATAAAATATAGAAAAACTGAACAACGTATCAGAAAAAAAGTCAGAGCTTGCAAGCTGACTCTAGATCTCAGGCATACTGCAGGGGCGGGGGGGAAAGGGTCAAAACAGGAGGGAAGAGCACAGGGACTATGGTGACGGACTGCAAGTGCTGTGGTAGTGGGAGAACTCCTGAGGTGAGAAGTCAAATACTGTCCAAAAAGTGAGTATGATGTAAGAAAACAAGTAAAATGTTTAAGCGAATTATTGCACTGGCAAAGGTCTCTTTGTACATCTATGTGAGTATATACTTTTGTATACACTGCCATAGTGAGTATATACTTTTGTATTTCTAATAAAGCCACAGCAAACAAGTTGTTTCAGTATTTCTAATAACTAGAGCTTTATTTGAATGCATAGAAAACGTCACCCCAAAATAACTCTGGAGTAGGTTAAATAGTCCTTACTCTGAAGTATTTGTTGTTCCAGGGAGAGATGAAAGTTGTATCTGTGGTTGGGATGCAGATGCGGTTGCACATTTTTTCCTCTCTGTGGTGTTGGCCAACTGTGTGGGCTGCAAGTATTGTTTCTCTCTTGGATTTGATCAGGCCTCTGGACTCCATGTGAGACTTGGTTGTTTCTTGTAGAGAAAAATGCAGTTACGTGAAGAATGGGAAACTCAGAAAACTGTATTGAAATGCTCTTAAGATTTGGCAAAGTGAATGTTTCTAAACAAGGGAGATGTATAACCCCATGTCTTCCTCTTTGAACAGGGAGACAGGCGGTGAGAAGTTACAACACCAATGCGAAGCTGTCCTCCTGCGACCTCTGTGGAGACCCTCAGAGCTGCAGTCTTTGTGACAACAGAGATTCAGCATCCTGCTGTCATTCTTCAGTCATTTTTGTTTTTGGCTTTGTGCTTCTGTCCTTTTTGCAACATTGGCCATGATTTATATTTTAAGGACTCCGTGTGACACACCTCCATACGTCACTTGTGATTGTTTTCATAATCAAATATTGCATCTGACTATTTTGAAAAGACACTTTTTTTTCTGTTTATGGGGCCAAGGGGTTTGGGACAATAGTGCCTGCCGCTGCAGCTACATGGTTTGCTTCCCTTGACTTCTGTTGATCAAAAATCAGAACTACTGTAGTTGGATTTCTTATTTCTCCCTCTTAAAATGTTTTAGGAGTTTTTGGAAGTGTTTGTTTTCTTCAGAATAAATGTGTTATTTTAGATTATTCTCTTTATTTTTCTAGAAAAAACGAGCCAAAGGTCTTAAGCATTACTATATACCAGCGTTTGCTTTAGTGTTCAAGAAGGATTTCCTGGGAACCAAGAGAAAATAACCAGAAGGAGGAGCCTTTTCTCTTCTCTTCTTATATCCAGCCTAACCCTACTGTCCATTGCAGCTCACCCAGTGGTTAATATATATCTTTCTTGACTGGCTATTACTTCTCTTACTTTCCAGAATATAGGTGGTGATTTTTTTTTTAAGTAAAATGTTTTTTCTACCCCAAATGCAATCACATACCCCAATCTTTCCCTTTCCTGTTTTTTCTTCTGGAGAGAAGGAGAGAGGAAATAATGTTTTGCTATGCTTTGTGTGCAATTTCAGATTGAGGAGTGGACTGAAAAGTCCACGAAGGGTTCCTGGGTGCTGCTCTCCTTCTTTAGCTGTATGTGCTGGCTCTGTTGCAGAGGTGAGAGTCAGATGACTGGAATAGGTAATCAGAACAGGAGGCACACGTTTTGTTAGTAATGGGGGGACAATCAGCCAGTGGTACAATAGAATCCTGTATAACATACAGCAGTGTCTGGGGTGCAGTTGGGTTTTGACAGGGATCAGAGTCTTGCCATGACAGCCCAGCTCAAGTGTTGTGGGGCAATTCCCAAGGTAGTGCTGGCTTTCTTCTTCCATCATGTCTCTGAGTGACTGACTGCCAGCTTCTGGTGATCAGTGCTTCCAGTCTTTCAGAAGACTCCTGGATTTTGAGCACCGGCTTTTACACTGTATTCTATAGGATAATATTTAGCTGAATGAAAATTTTAAGGATTCTTTTCCGCCCACTTCCTTTCTTACCTTTTAAATATATTAAAATACGTCAGATTATATAATGCACATATATATACAAGTAAAGATCTCATAATCTTAAATCTTATCAGTAGTTTCACTTTGTTAATTAATTGTGGTTTATTTCTCAAGTGGATAAGGTGGAACTAGTTCCCATGGATTCCAAAACATATACATTATAGTACTTTAAACTGCTTAAAATAAATTCATCAAAAATATATGCAAATGTATCTCTTAAAGTTAACTTTTTAAAGAATGTTTCTATTTTAATGAATTTTAACAAATTGTAGTGAAATTGGTGTTCACACATTGCTTATGGATACTTTGGATACCAGTGTAGAAATGATTAACATTTATTACTTTAAAATTTGAAACCTATTTGTGGAAAATAAGTCCTTGGAGAGAAATAACAGTTACATATCAAATAATTTTCCTGTAATTTTAGTGGGGGGATTTTTAGCTGTACTTTGAAACATTCTGATTCATAAAAGGACTTGTTATGTTGAACCTTCCTGTAAGATGTTTTCACTATAGAGATGAAATTATTTTACAATGAAGTTGGTAAGAGTGTTGACAAAGATACCCCCCTCCTCTGCCCTGTGTAGGAACTTTATAATGAACCGTCAATCCCTGATCATCTTTAGTATGTCATTTATAGTGAATTTCCTGTGCCATATATTTGGAAACACTGGATACACACTGTTGGAAAATGGGTTATATCTTTTCAGACCATATTTCCTCATTTAAAAACTAGAACTCTGATACGCTTTCATGCAGTATTTCAGTTTTCATTACCCTGTGATGCGTAACCTTTCTTTTTATAAATTTAGTAAAATTGAAGGAAGAGAGGATGAAAAGGAGGAAAAAGGGTTAGTCATCACTGTTTCATGATGCAATGTCTGTGGCCAGCCTTACCTTCTTCCTCCTTCATATCTCTCCTGGAGAAATACTCTGCTATAAGCAGTAGGTTCGGATTAGAAGTGATCGAATGCTTCAAGTTTAAGGAGAAAAGGACATTATTGTTAGTAATAATTAACAGTTACTTTTTCTTCACATGTTGCGTCAATCTAAAAATAAAAAATGAACTCATTTTTATGTGTGCTTAGTTTGTGCTTAGTTATGTGTGCTTAGTCTATTTAGAATGCCTTCAGTTTGTTTGGCAATATCAACTAATTTAAAATCTCCCATCTTTCCCACAGACTGGGAGCCTTATTGAAACTCTAGCATATCTGACTTCCATATTTGACTGAATGTTGTTTCAGAGAGTGATAGTGGCTAGACTATACAAGAACAGAATAATGCATTTATATTTGATTTCACTATCTTACTACCTGCAGTTAATGAAATGCTTTCTCTTATTGCATTGTTTTATTATACTTTGTTTTTCAAAATAATCTAACAATAGTGTTTTTGGATTTGCATTTTGGTTATATTTTGATCTGAGGAGCGTTGTGCTAATACACATATGCATCTGTTACCTGACAGTTTGTTTCAGGACAATGGATGTTTTTGAACTTGTTGCTTCCTTTCCTGGGTACTATACAGTTATATTTAGTCCTAGATTATGTTTGTTAAATATAGTTATAGCCTGGCAATATAATACCAATTACCTTTATTTTGATAAAATTCATTAATTTCATTCTTGCTGTTCTGTGATGTTAAAAAAGATCAGAACTATGTTTTATCTTTGTCATTTTTTTAAAGGAACCATTTTATTAACCTGCTGGAATATAATTTAAAGTTCTTTTTAACAGCCTTACTTGTTCTATTTTCCATTATTGTAGTTTAATATTGATTACTATAAAATATATTGTAAATACCTTCTTGACAAGGTGTTAAAAGGAGAGTGCCTATTTTGAGTTTGCCAACTAGGTATAGGGTTCAGATGCCACTATATATTTTGGGTTACATCATTTTCCTGGATAGTATAAATTTGAGAGACTTACAGTAGGATAAACTTCAAATACTTGTATACTCTCAATAGAAGTCTCTTTTTCATATTTTGTTGGCATAGCACTTTTAAGAACTTAGAAAAATTTCTGTCACCTATTCAATATTATTTATGCTAATTTTAAATATTTTAAGTTGTGGGGGGGTTCATTTGAAGTGCAATTTTTATCACTAACTTGAATAGAGACGGTTACCCTACTTTCTTCAGGAAACTAAGGAGTAGATAGATTTTGAATAGGGAATATTATCATTGAGAGGATACTTGTTTCAAAGGTATTAATAGCCAGTAAGTTTTGTCTCCATGTGCCTTATCAAAAGACTGCCACTTTGCATTATTTCATAAAATATTGTCACTTTCACTTCAGTAGTTGCAATATAGGAGAACAAGTATTTCTTAAATGATTTCTGAGTTTCTTCATAGGACCCTTGAACATTGGTATATGTGTGTCTCTAATGAGGATACTATTGGTATATGTTGTTGCTGTATATTTAAGAATAAATCTATCTCTTGTTATCATGAGATGACTTCCGCTGAGTGTATTGAATCAGTAAAAGAGATGATTCCATGTTATATTTAGGTATCTTTACGACTTAGTTTTTATAGCAACAGTAGAATATGATGTTTTTTCCTGGTCCTTCAAGCCTTTATGCTTTCGGTTTTAGTAGGGTGCAGTTGATATGTGATAGTCTTTTTTGTACATAGAAAACTATAAATTTTTTTTCTTAAATATTCTATTTGGAGAAGTTGTATTTCATATAGAAGAGTATAATACTGTTAAGGCATTATTTTCTGAAACTAAAGGTTTATATATTAATCAAAGTAATCCTGAAAGTTTAAATTTTAAATGTTAGAGTGTTATATTTTTGTTAATTCTACTCTTATGTAGTCAAAAGGAAATCATGGTTTATCAATAAAAATTAAAATTCCTTTCTATTACCAGTGTTCTTTCTATTTTAGCTTAAAGCATTTGCATAGTACTTCTCATTTACATAAACCTGTTTAACTGTGAAAAATAGGATATCTAAGTGTAGATTTGAGTAGACATCATTGTATTTCAAGAGTTTGACATGGGAGAGGTTGACTTGACTAGTCTGCTGGCCCACATCTCTGTCTTTGTTCTCTGCCTTGGGTATTGGAGTGGGTCCATGTGGAGAGGTGCTAGACAAAAAGTGTGAATTGAGTACTCAACATGCCTTCTGAAAATTATACTGAAATATAGAATATGAAGTGTGTGTACACATAGGGAAAAAGAGGCAAGCATTATTACAACCACAGTGTAGCACTCAGCCATATTTTCTTGTTGCCACTGACTTTTTTTTTTAACACTTATGTCATTGATTTTTTGTACTATGGTGAAATGCTAAAGATAGTATATTGGTTTTCAGTTGATTACTTTGACTGGGGTATTTGGGAATATCTGGAGACAGTTTTTAAAATTTTTTTTATTGCTTACTAATATATATATATATATGTATATATATGTATGTATGTATGTATGTATACAAGTCTCCCATCATGGAGACAGTTTTTATTGTCACAACTGGAGATGGTGGTACTGGCATATACTGTATAGAGACCAGGGAAGTTGATAAATATCTTGCAATAACTAGGACAGCCCAACACAACCAGCAGTTGTCTGGACCAAAATACCAATAGTACCAAGGTTGAGAATCACTCTACCTAAGTGATTTGGATGCTTCACCTAGTTCACCTAGTAATGGCAATCACTGGTCATCTATGATGCTGAACTGAAACAAGTAGGTTGGAAAATAAATGAATATACATGATTGTTGAATTTTAGTGCTTTGGCTTATATATGTATATATTGGTATATACATATATACATATACATATATATTACACACATATATACATACATATTACACACATATAGCTCACACCCATTTATATATATATACTAAAAATTAATGTTAAAATCAAGGTTATATTACTGTTATTATTTTGAAAGTATCAGATTCCCCCTCTCCCCCTAAAGTATCACTTTGGGCATGTTTTTGGAACCAGAAATCTGCCTTAGGAACTTAATATTTGTTTATAATACTTAGCCTATGATGGCTTTCTTATAGTCATTTCTCTTAAGTCACAGCTTCCAAGAATCTACTGTGTCATTAGGTGAGGATTTATTGTACCTATTTTCTCAACTCAAAAGAAATATGCAGAAGATGCTTGCTTTAACAACAGTGTTTGAAAAGTGAATATAGTCCAGTGTGGTTTTTGCAACAACAGTAAAGGCGGCAGCGTACACCTTAGCTACCAGAGTGACACCGTGGACTTCTTTCCCAGAAACTACACTCAGTATTGGATCAGCCACAGCTTTGAATTGTCTGTCGGCATTTTGTTTCATCTTGACTTCTTTTGTCTATCCACTAGTAAGATATATACCCCTGGGGATCAGAAAAGCTAAGAGAGCTCATAGACCCCAAAGTGAAGACAATCAAGAACTGAACATGTAACACTGGCTTGAGAGTTTTGCTATGACTCCAAGCAATGTAATGATCATAGAAAAGTATAATTTTCATTTTGAAAGGGCAGGTATGTTCAGTGCAGGCTTGCAGTATATTTGGGGTACCTATGAAGATTATCTAAAAACAGCAAGAAAAATGCATGAGGCTAAGCATTTTTCATACCTTCTATATGAGACACCACAGACATTGAACCTTAACTTTAAGGCAAGTAAAGAAGGTGCATATGCTGGTGCCTGATTGATTTCAGAAAATGGAAAGTTATTAGTTGACCCATTTTCTACACTGCATACTCCTCCCACCATCCCAATGTCTAATGATTCAGTCTTAACATGTTGCCATCACTACTTCTCAGCCTTCAGGTATGTTTGCTGTCTTCGTATTCATGGTAAGTGGAATTGCACTGTGTGCTATGCTATTTCTCTGTTATACAGGCTGTGAATTTATATTGTTCCTGCTTTATCTCAGTGTTACTTTATGATTTGGTATTTAATTTGTATGATTTTTTTAGGTAGTGTCAACATTTTTTCCATATAAATTAATGATAATAGCTTTTTCACTTTATACCATTTCACCTTACAAAATGTTTTGTAGGCATATTCTACTTTCAATAGCTGTAAGAGTCTGTGAGCACCTCCTGCAGTAAGAGTGGTAGACGAAACCGGTTTATGTCTGTATATGTCAGTGGATTTAGGCTCCAGCAGTAGAATACACATACTTATATGTAGGAGGGGAGGGAGCTCTCAGATTTCCATGTGAGCTGTTGCCTCAGGTGAGTTTCTTTGAATCTGATATTATCTCCAAAGCTTAAAAGGGGCCTGAGGTAGGGTTTGACTTAGATTCTCTTCCCCCTGCCTGTGTTCTCTTTTCTGCTAAGTGATCAACAAATAAGACTGAAGAAAATTCAGTAACAATTTATTGGAGGCCACTGTGATAGTTGCATATTATGGAAATTTAGAGATGGGTCCATTTTGCTTCTTAACCTAGTTATATTGTCCCATCGACTATACAGAAAAGTGAGGTGTCCATTTCCAAACTTTTGTGTGTCCTCACAAGGACATTTCCTTAGGCAGTTCTATTCTCCTGTCTTTCTTCAGACTATCTTCCTCCTCTTTCATCTTTTATCTCTTTTCTCCCTTTTCAAGTGCCCACACTCTCCACTTTCCCTACTTAATACATCTCAGAAGTCGTGAGCACTAAGTTTTCCCTTTTACTTCTGTTTTCTCTTTGTCTCATGTGAGTTGTGAGTCAAAGCTTTCTCCTGCCTGTTTGGGCTGGGCCACGTCCCTGAGGTGGGAGAGTGATGAAAGAACTTTGGATAATTCTGCACTGTCATTGGTAGCTGGCTCTTATTCTCTTTTATGTTATCCCAATTATTTAAAAGATCAGACAGAACTGTGAGCCAGGAGGAGAGAGACATTTTATGGCAGAAAACACGAAAAAGACTTGATGGTTAAGTGTGAGTCAGTGACAAGGGAACGAATGCTTCCAGTTTCTCAACAAAAGAGGCATTAGTTCTAGGACAGCCTGCTATGTTCCAGGGTATTATGCCCAGTTATTAATGTCACATTTTAAGAAGTTAGACCAACTGGGATTTACATGGAACTGAGGGCCATACTGGTGTTAGGATAAAAAAAATCAAAGGGTGTGGGATTGCCCTGTTGGTGAGAGAAAAAAATGTAAACTTTGATACTTTTATTCAAATATCTGAAAGGCTTCCATGTGCAAGTAAATGTGGGAGAATTGTTACCAGCATGTTGATTTGGCTCAATATTAGGAAGAATCAAATAGAATTACTCTGTTGCAGTAGTTGATGACTCCATGGTTCACAGAATTGGCAGAACCTAATGATAATTAGTGACTGGCACTTTTTATGTTATTATTACCCCCCCTTTTTTTTGCACTGAGTAGTAAAAAGGATAGAGATCAAGATGTTTCCTTGTTTAGCTTATATTGTGAATTAAATTCTTTCCCCTAAAAAGATGTGTTGAATTCCTAATTTGCCACCCTAAGAGCTAAAATGATTATTAAGTTTTATCACAAAATCAGATGTGTTTATTAAGTTGCTTTTAAAATTTATAACATAAATACAACAGAACTACTTTAATGTCTTAATTTAACAAACAAATATTACTAATATCATAAAAGTTAAACTCATTAAACCAGAGAGTAGATCTGTGGTTACCAGGGACTGGGGTGAGGAAAAAAGGATGATGTTGGTTAAAGATTGCAACTTTTCAGTTAGATGTAAGTTCTGGTGACAATGTGAGCTAATCCACAGCATGATGACTATAGCTAATAATACTATATTGTATAAGCATCATATAGTTGAAATTTGCTAAGAGTAGACCTCAAGTGTTCTAACATTTCTCCCCAAATGAAACTATGTAAGATGATGGATGTTTTAATTAATTTGATAGTATTGTGTTTATCATACAATGTATTTCATAATGTAAAGGTATGTCAAATTATCATGCTATATATCTTAAATATATGCGATTTTAATTTATCAATGATACCTCAATAAAATAGGAAAAAAATTACATTAAATATTTTATGCCACTAGGGGGCAGGCAAGGATTAGAGCAAAGAAAACTTCCTTCAATTAAAAAATTCCTGTTGTGTACTAAGACTGAAATGAGGGCATTTTTTTCCTGTCTGTGAGAACAGAAAATAAAATTATTAAAACATTCTGCTAACTTTGATCACCTTGTTTGTAAAGATGTTTTATTTCTTATCTTTGGCAGGTGTTTCTGCATAATAATTTGTTATTTTTAGGGTGAAAAACGGACCCAGAGTGGGAATTGCTTCTTGAACTTATAAAAGTAAATACAACATTTTAAAGCTTGAGATTATTAACTTTGGACAGTTTAGAAAAAGCTGCAACCACTGGGTCCTACTATCATCCTCCTAGCCTGTTTTGGTTAGGGAATAAGTTATGGCAAGTAAAGTTTGACCTAGAATTTGTGGAATTTTAATCTCCTCATAGAATCAAAGAGTCTCTATTAATCCTCTAACATATATTTATTACTATCTTTTTCAGCCTACTTTTGCTTTGTGCTTGAAGGACTTTCAGTGCTGCTTCTTTTATAATCACACTTGGAAAAGAACAAATATAACCCCCCAAATAGCAAAATGGACTTGTTTGTAGAGGATTGGTTGTAAGCTTCTCAAAACCTGTCTACATTGTGTAGCTCCAAACTGCCACAGGTTACTTTTCATTGTGTATTAGATATTTTGTATAAAAGTGCTTTATGAGAATTGAGGGAACCCCTCTTATTTGGGAAGACTCTATAAATTCTTTAATAGACAAGTGCATTATTGGTTCGATAACTGTGATAACTCCTCTTCACGAGACCCATCTTCTCTTTTCTTCCCTTCTTTCAATTAATTCTTGTTTGTGATACAGTTTTCCTAATGAGAAAGGTCTTAGTATGGGTTTGCTTGTCCCTGAAGGGGCGGTCATTCGGGGGGAGGGTTATAATCCAGGGAAGTTGTGGATCTTCAGACAAGAAAATGGAAAGCAAGAGGTAGGTGCTTTTTTCTGGGGATGGCTATCTCAGGTCTGGACTTGGGGTTATTTAGACACACTTTAGGATGCTTCAAGATAGGTGAGGTCTAAGATGGCCTGTGCCACAGCAAAGATGACTAGAAGGCAGGGAGTAGGCTGAAGATGAATGAATTATACCATGTTGCCTACCTAGTTGCCTTTTATTTTCCTTCTGTTACCTCTTAGGTGTTAGTGATTTCTAAACATTTTGACCTTATGCCAGTTGTAGTGAAGGGAATTTAAGGAAGAGGTAAAACTGAGGAGAGAACCATACCTTCTTGTGAGGTCAGTGTAGAAGTGATAGATTCAGTACCCAAGAGATTAAAAGTAGGAATTTGAATTCGGGGTCACAAGATCCAAGTTTCCCTTCCCATAATGGATTTCATTCACTGCCACCTGAATTGGGTGTCCCCTGACACCCTAAACAGGATATGTGAGAAAGGGGACAGTGGGGAGACTTCCCTCATAAAATGCTGTGAAGAGCTACACTTTAAATTTCTTCCTTGACAATGTTCTGTTACTAGGTTTGAAAGGTCAAGTAGATGATTTATCTCTATTTACTATCAACTCTGAATTGACTCCCTCACCCAACTATTTTAAGGTGAGGAAACCAAAAATTGGTTTTGAGAGTTTAAGTAACATTCCCAAAGTAATAGGTTAAAGTTACGATGGAAGGCTAAAACTCAGGTTTCGTGAATCCAAGTAAACAACTTGGACACTGCCCCAATAGGGATATTTCTACTTTCTTGGCCAGTGTTCTTTGCGGTAAGAGAAGTTTCAGGAAACAGACCAATTTCTCCTAGTTTCTACTAGTTCTTTATTTTCCACCAAGACAGTGCTGAACAATATTAAGTACTAATTGCAAGATCTTCAAACCTGTATTCAAAGTGATATTCTTTCCAGGACTCTGGGACCTGAGCTGTGTGACTTATTGGTTGACAGGGCAGATACAGGACTATTCTTTTGTATCCCACAGCCAAGTTCTGAGGGTGTGGTAGCAAGATGAGAGTTTTGGAGGACTCTGTGTGTGTGCATGTGTGACCCCATTTAGTGCTTTCTTGGGGAAGAAATGATTGGCCAGGGGACATCAAATCATTTCTCTCTGCATCCAGAGCATTAAAGAGCAAAGTCCTCTCCATTGTCAGTTAGTTGGAACAGGAGTGTCCAGGTAGATAATGTTTTCCTCTTCAGTGCAGTTTATCTTCTGGGAATGGAGCACCAAGGTGTTGATGACAGTTGCTTAGTAATCATGCATTACTGATGCCATATGTTCCTGTGAAAAAGAAGAATCATGGTATGACTTTGTCAGTGGCCCTTTCCTCCCATGTGTCCATTCTCTCTCCAGGGTACTTATCTGTGACAGCAGGTTGAGTGCTTGCTTTTTGTGTGCCTGGCATTGTTTTCAGTTCTCCAGCTGCATTATGCCATGTGATCCTTCCAAATGCACCTTCCATTTGCACCTAAGATAGGTGCAATACGACGAAACATGCTGTCAAAGTTATTTAGCATATGATGGTAGATGGGAGTCTGCACTCAAATTCTTGTAGTCTGTTGTGACTGTGTATCTTACCAAGACACTACACAGCAATCACCTGACAGCCAAGGAACCTGCTAGACTAAAATCTTGCATATTTTATCCACAAATACATAGGTTCTGGTGTGATTACATACTTGGAAGTCATGCTTACTTAGAGAGAGCAACAGAGAGTGAAAACTGGAGTTTGATGACAAAATCACTTTAGTACTAGGATAATGTGAACTGGAATGTCACTCCATATTTGGTACATTAATTTTATTTTCAAGATACAGTTAATATTTATTGAAATATTATTTAGTACCTAACTATATGTAAAACAAGGGTTTTACACTATTGTAAAGTCCTTTTGTCTAGATGGAGACCCCAAAGGGGGTATTACTATTCCTGGTTTATAGATGATTATAGGATTATTAATAATTTCTCAACTTTGTATAGATTCCTAAAAGGCAAGAATTTGGCATCTGCACTGAGATCCCAGGGCCCCTACCCTTAATTCTGAAGTAGGCAACCTAGATGGCTGGGTCACAATTCTGCCTACAGTTGATTTTCTTGAAAAGTTGGGAGCAGTATGGTCTGGTCTCTGTATTTCTGAATTTTGATTTGCTGATCTGTTCTGCTCTTGAACCATCTGTGTACCATTTCTTCTTTCTTTAGTATTCAACTTTTATCATCTGGCATTGATTTGCTCCAGCTCTCTCCTCTATGTGCTTTGTATTGTTTTAGTTTCTTTTTCTATGGAAACCACTTTTTGTAGTTAATTTAATAATACATATTTTACTTCTCTGAAGTCATTTTTTACTACAATAACAGAATTTATATAACATTATGATGGATATTTTAAGTAAAAATTATATATGTGTGTATACATACTGACTTTTGAATAGATAAATTTTGGTCCTACAATTATCCTTATGAATTGTTTGTCAAATACAGCTGATGCAAATGCACTTTCAGTGTCACTTTTTCCACATGGCATGACTTGATGGCTGTAGAAAAATGTCTGCCTTAAAATATTTGTGTAATGGCATAGATGGAGTATTATATCCAAAAAGTCATGCTAAAATACAAATAGGATCATCCCAGAGGACCATGTGTTAACTGAAGAATGCTGTATTAGCCAAATGAGCTGCTTTGAGCTGCAGAGTAGGGTGGGACTCTGGTGAAAGTGATGGAGACAAGCAAATTCATCCCCAGAAGAGAGCATTTTACTCATGGCATATTTGGCTGAGTTGGTAAGTCTGGCAAGCAGAAGAACCTTGAAGAATGTGGTCAATGGTAGTAGCAGGGTGGAAAAAGAAAAGCAGGACTTTGAAAAAGTGGAGAAAGCTGTTTGTAGACTTGTCGTGGAAATCCA
This sequence comes from Uropsilus gracilis, assembly GCA_004024945.1. Lineage (NCBI taxonomy): Eukaryota > Metazoa > Chordata > Mammalia > Eulipotyphla > Talpidae > Uropsilus > Uropsilus gracilis. The sequence goes on along the minus strand of PVHY01002584.1, from coordinate 29,006 downwards.
TGCAGGTGCCTTCCTGGGTCACAGAGATGGACTGTCTATCCACCCCTCCCCTGACCCCACCTGCCCCATTCAAGTGATTATAGTGGAGCCACCAATTTCACAAACTTATGGACTGTAGACCTCACAGCTGATTAGACAAATGTGAGCTAATGATAATCTTTTCCTCAAATCTCTAAGATTTAGAGATTATAGATTATTGGGAATTCAAAATAGGATAGATAAATTAGAAATTCAGCAAGAGATGAAAAATAGAATTTTATTTTTTATTCTTCTAGTCACCTCTCTTTCTGACCTATTCCGCAGAACCACATAACTCTGCCCATGGAATGAACACACTCCTCTACCTTTGAAGTAATTCATTGAGCTTCTTGTCATTTATCATTAGTCACTTTTTAAATGCAGTTAATATACTATGGAAGACTGGGTGGAGGACCCTCAAACAATTGAAAGTGGACTTACCATTCGACCCTGCAATTCCACTACTAGGAATCTACCCAGAGGACATGAAAACATTAATTCAAAAGGACACATGTACGCGCATGTTCATTGCAGCCCTGTTTACAGTTGCAAAGAATTGGAAACAAACCAAATGCCCCCAAACAGATGATTGGCTTAAAAAAATGTGGTACATATACACAATGGAATACTACGCATCCATCAAGGAGGACAAACAAATGTCACTTGCATCAACCTGGATGGAACTAGAAAGACTCATATTAGGAGAAATAAACCAAAAAGAAAAAGAGAAGTACAGGATGGTCTCACTTATATGACGGATATAGGGAAAAACAATCAAATAAAAAATGAAAACAACCAATGGGACTGAACCATGGAGTGAGAGAGGAGGAGGGGAAAGAAAGTGGGGGAGGTGAAGAGCACAAAAGATCAGAATAGTTAACAAATGTTAGTGAAGTGGGAAAGTTCCGGGGTAAAAACCAAAAAAAAAACCCACATATTTACCAGATATCGAAAGAGAACAACGGGCCAAACAACCAACAACTGAACATCAACTTAACCAACCAACAAATTGCAGAAAAATGGGAGATGGAGTGACTGGAGGGGGGATACAGAAGGGGGATATGGAGGGAGGAGGAGGGATCAATTAATGCACAAATGTGACAAATCAATAAAATGAATTAGAAAAAATACATCTGGTGTAATCCCAGTTACCTGGGAAGCTGAGGCTGGGGATTGCCTGAGTCTGTGTTACCCCGGGCAAAGAGAGCCTGCAGTTCCACGGGCAAAAATAGCGAGACCTAGTCTCAAAAAAAAAAAAAATCTGGTATTTTACTTGGCATCATTATATAAAGGTTTGTTTCAATCTTCAAAAAAAAAAAAGGGACATCTGATATCATTCATCAGTCATGCACTCGGAACTTTATCTTTTAGAGTGAGTTTTCTGTATTAGTTGAATAAATAGATGAATTTATATAAAAAATATGTAACATAAAATTTGCCATTTTACCATTTTTAAAGTGTAGAGTTCAGTGACATTAAGCACATTCACATTATTGTGTAATCTTCATCACCATCCATTTTAGAATTTCTTTCCTCTACTAAATTGAAACTTTACACCCATTAAGCAATTACTCTCCATTCTCTTTCCCCCACCTCCTCTGGATACCACAATCCTACTTTGTCTCTATGAATTTGAATACTCTAATTATCTCATATTTATGCTTTTGTGACTGACTTATTTCACTTTGTATAGTGTTTTCAAGTTACATCTGTATTTAGCATGTGTAAGCAGTTCCTTCATTTTTCATTGAATGTATATATCACATTTGGCTTATCTATCCCCCATTGACGGATACTTGAATTGCTTACACATTTTGGCTATTGTGAATAATGCTGCAATGAATATGGGTAAATAAATATCTGTTTGAGTCTCCAGTTACTTTCAGTTCTTTGGGTATATACTCAGAGTGAAATTGCTTCATTGTGCCATATCCAAGAGGTCATTGTTAAATTCAATGCCATGACATTTTTCTTACTTTTTTAAAAAAGACTTTTAGCTCTGCATTGAATTATTTGATCCATTTGAATTATTTTTTATATATGTTGTATAAGAGTCAAATTTCATTTTCTTGCTAGTTTCCTCAACACATTTGCTGAATAGACTCCTTATTTAGTCATCTTTATACTTTTGTAAAAAATCATTTGCCTTTGTATTGATAGCTTATTTCTGCTTGATTTTATTGGGGTGTGTGTGTGTGTGTGTGTGTGTGTGTGTGTGTATATATATATATATGTACATGTCTTGATGCTAATACCATAGTTTTGTAGCAAGGTTTGAAATTAGGAATTGTGAGACATTCAGTTATTTTTTTCAAGATTAGCTATTCAGGGTCTCTTGAGAGTTCATATGAATTTCAGCTTCAGCACATTTTTACTTCAGCAAAAATAAGTCATTGTCTACCTTGCCCTCTTGCACTTTGCTTTGAGCTCCTGTTTTACAGAAGCAATTACAGCAGATTATTGTTTTAAAATTTGTGTTTTTTTGTCTTTTTATATTTATTTTTCTGTTTTATATTGTAGCGCAGGTACACACACAGGGCAGGCTCTCTATTGATTTGAACAGCTGGATAAGGAGAGTTCTGGAGTCCTTGGTGGGTTTTACAGGCTTTAATACTCCCAGGGAACTAGGTACATCAAACAGGGAAGGTGGGCCAATTGTTTGGCAAGCAGGAGAGCAGGCAAGGCTGGGCAGGGGGGATTGGAGGTAGGAGAGCCCCTCCCACTCTTTTTCTGGGCCCTCTCTCTGGCATTCTCTCTCAAGATTCTCTCCCCCACAGAGTGATATTGTCCTTTTATGCTCTCCCTCTTAGGCCCAGGTATATCCACTGATACATGTACATAGACATTGGACCCAGGTGTGTATAAACATGAGGAGGGAAAACTGCCACAGATGCTGGCCATAGGGGTCAATGGCAGAGGGCATCAAAAACCCTGACAACTCATCCACCCTACATACATTCTTTCATTTGTTATATGTATATGTAGATGTATTTGATGTACAGATAATGGTTGCATCAAATAATCATACCAAAGCATTCTATTGATAAACTCCCCCAAGTAAATTTAGATAAATTAGACATTTATGTACTTTATGGATTATCAAAGCTTGAGACATTATTGATTTCAGTTTTGAGGTCAGATACACAATTTAAAATACAATGTAAAATGGGTTAAGGTGATAAAAATGAGATGACAGAAACCAAACATTCAGAAAAATGAAATTGTGTATTCTACTTGCATCAGAATTCCATGTGAAGGGCAAGTGTGTGTATCTACATAGCTTTTATCACAGTGCATGGTGCTTTTTTTTTTTTTTTTTGAGACTAGGTCTTGCTATTTTTGCCCTTGGAACTGCAGGCTCTTGTTGCCTGGGGTACCACAGACTCAAGCAATCCCCAGCCTCAGCTTCCCAGGTAGCTGGGATGACAGGCGCGCGCCACCACACCCAGCTATTTTTTGGAACTAGGTCTCGCTACGGGGCCCAGGTGGGACTCAAACCACCATCCCTAGCCCCGGCCGCTTCATACGCTGAAGCTTACAAGCACGAGCCACCGTGCCTGGCCTCAGTGCATGGTGCTTCTTAACATCTCAAGTGATTGCCTGAGGTGTCTTATTAGCACAATAGGTAGTGTGTTGGTCTCATCAAATGATTGTAGGGCATGTGGATAGGCAGCCTCATGACCTGATGGGCACTTAACCAAAGTCTCATCTCTTTATCACCTTCCCTTTCTAAGGTTCTTGTTTTAGTTAGTAATTAGTCAGCCTCACTTTGATCATACCGTCAGCTAGCATGGAGCAGTACAATTTCATAGAAGGAAGACTCCTTTCCTGGTTAATATCTGTTTTTTAATTCTTCCACTGTATTCCCTTTCACTCACTTGGTGGTCATGAGCTAGAGCCAATTGCAAAATCATAGTTGAATATTTTAAACCTGGCATCCACAATCTTCCCCTTTTCATCCATTTGAATCATCACATCACCAAGTATTGGTGTCCCTAACAGTCCAGTTTCAATGCCTTTAGAGTTCTTGTCAAGGAAACTCAACTTTCAAGGATTTTCATAATTATCAACAATATTTTTTGTGACCAAGGTAGGCTAGCATTAATAGCTTCTAATGGTCTGGCAAAGACCTTGGAGGTGCAGAACCAAAGTCACCTAAACCAGGTGGGCTTTCACCTGTCTACAGATTTTTCTTGTGAGCATTCTTTGCCATTTTCCCTATTCTCCCCACCATCTTCTCTTTCATTATCTCTCTGGTGAATTTCTTTTTCTTTTTTGAGACTAGGTCTTGCTATTTTTGCCTGTGGAACCTCAGGCTCATGTTGCCCAGGGTACCACAGACTCAAGCAATCCCCAGCCTCAGCTTTCCAGGTAGCTGGGATTACAGGCATGTGCCACCACACCCAGCTATTTTTTTGGGGACTAGGTCTCACTACATGCCCCAGGCGGAACTCGAACCACGATTCCCTGGCCCTGGCTGCGGCTTCCTAGGCTGCTGCTTACAGGCAAGTGCCACCATGCCCAGCCCTCTCTGGTGAAATTTATACAATGATTTCTTTGTCTATTTTTCTTCACTTATCCTTAAATGAGTTTATTTCTTCCTGTACCATATATATGGATGTTGATGTGAATGAAGGCTTAGGAAGATTTTTATTACAAGTAAAATTCCTGATGATAAAGTGTTGTTGGGCTAATTCTTTTAGCTTTTATTTCCTCCTGGCCACCTAAGACTGACAACTATGGCACCATGCAAAATGTGCTTTACCTTCTGAAATCTTTCTAAAAATATGGTGCAAATGTGTGATTCCTCATTTGTCCCTCACTTCCCTGTTTCTCCTTTATGTAGCTTGTATACCCTCTTAGGTTGTTTCACTAGTGCTGGAGACCTGTACTTGGTAAGTTTGATTGAGATCTGTAGCTAAATACTTCCTCTCTTGGTTGACTTCCCATACCTCTATTTGACCTTTAATGCATTTGGCAATCCATCCTCGTACATTATGTTTGGAATTATAAAAGTCTCTGAATTATATTAAAAATGGAACTTAACATTCTGTTTCTCATTCCCCTAGCTGTTTTTTGGGTGCTTTCCTGAAGGAGGAGAGACTAGACTTATAGTTTCCCACAGTGATTCTAGGAGGTAAGAGCTTTAGTTAGAATAATCATAGAAAGTAACTTTCATGAGCAAGACATGTGGGAGAATAGATAATATCAGAATACTAAATAATTTCTTTATGGTGAATTCTAACTAAGTAAAGCCACTTGCATGATCTGCATGAATGACAACACATGGAATGCAGAACTGATGTACATTAACTGCCACTGCCCTTCATGGTCAACCTTAGGGTTCTCTCGAGATCTCTGCTTTAGGCTTATGTGTATTTTTCAGATTTTGTTATTGTATTTTCCTTTGCTGTTTCCATCTTCGAATATCCTGGTTCAGATGTTTTCCTGTGACTTTGCATTCACCTACGTAGTCTTTTACTCTATTGTCCTTTCTTTCCTCCACCTACTACCAGTCAGCAAGTACCTGCTCAGGTTTCTGGATTTTCAAGGTAATATAAATATGACAGGTGAACATTTAGTCTTCATTTCCATTATGGATGTTATAACTGGAATTATAAGACATTTATGCTGGTACCTTACATTCAAAATATGAACAGAAGTTGAAATCAGATATGAATAAGGGATATATTTTATGTGAGAACAGAAATGCCTAGATAGCAATAGTGTTTGCACAGCCAAGGAGTAACAGCCTAAGGGAAGTACATGACAGAGAGACTTAGATAAGGGCTTGTTTCTTTGATAATTGGCACCTGCAAAAATAGTCTCTAAGGTGAAGTGTTCTTTTAAATGCTTGAATGTGTCATATCAAAGTGGTGTGGTGTGAGAGAGAGACTGGGTAGATTCTATCTCTAGGTGGCAGAAAATAGTTCTTAAAATTTTCTTCAAGAAAATGAAACACTATTTTCTATGTTCAGTTCTTCTCTTCTATATGTGGTTCCTTGTGATTCCCTCCATCCTCAGTTCATGGCTGTGTTAGGTGTGCATTTTACCTTTTGTAAAATTGTGAGATATGGCAGATAATTGAAGAAGTCAGTAAGCTCACACCAGCAGAGAAAACCTTATCTAAAGTCATATAGACTCCTTAATGTTGCAACAGAACACAGAAGAACTATTCAGTGAAGGTAATAAGATTAACCTTTGATGATAGAAATTGAGGGCCTATTAAAGTTTCCTTTTAGGCTTGGACATAAACCTGGCACAGTGGTGTGCACCTGTAATCCCAGCTACCTGGGAGGCTGAGGCTAGGAATCACCTGAATCCGCAGTTTTGAGACAACCCCAGGCAACATAGCGAGACCTAGTCTCTAAGAAAAATAGTACAGATAGACTTGGATACACTTCCAAGGTAGTTAGGTTAAAGGATATTTCTTGTAGACTAATGTATCTTCTAATCCCATATATTAAGAAAACACTATTTTGGAGAAATACATTCGCATGTCCATGTTTATGGCAGCATTATCCACAAATAGTCAAGAGTTGAAAACAATTTACATGTCCATTAACAATGAAATACTTATAAAAAAAGATAAAATCTTAATCCTGTATATTGAGGAGAGAATTAAAGTGTATAGGTTGTTATCAAGGCAAATGTAATCAGTGCGTATGCTTCAAATTCTGCATTCAATTATTTAAATTTTTTTGGGAAGAGCAATTTCCATGATCTGTCAATTTCTACAAAGCCTACGGTACTGATCATTATGTACTTTTAAATTGAGGAAAATAAGTTATATAAAGATAATTAAAGGATATAACAATAAATATACATGTTTCTTACGTGAAATATGGCATCACATTATCTTAAAGTTATCTAAAATTTCTCATAAGCTGTATGTTCTGAATCGATCTAATTCTTGTCCTGCTATGTCTTTTTATTGTACAAATATATATAGATTTCAGTTCCAAGAAAGATTCTTTGTCAGACTTATATTTGGCTTCTTTAGTCCCCAGAGACTGTGAATGATACCAGAGCAGGAAATACTGTGTTATTCCAAATAATCAGAACGCTGGAAAAAAAATTAGTGTTCCATACAAGAAAATAAAATTTTTGCCTGGAGCATATTAATTCTAATTTTATTATCCTTATAATTTGTGAAGTTTCTCTACTTTTTATGTGGAAAAAGTAAGGAATAGAATGACTGTACACATTTCAATTACGAGAAACTCTATGGTAAAAGCCAAAATTGGAGAATGTCTTCTACTTTTATAGCACCATTTATAGCAATTACTTCCATCTTTATTATATATAAAAGGTAATCTTTCAGTTCCATTTCCCAAATGAGATATCCCTTTCTAAATGGCACATGCCACAATGGTTTAATGATGAATTTAGAGGATTAATTGAATTTTTCAACTATTCTTGGTGAGATAAAATCCAATTCTAACCCAGTTCTATGTTTTCCATTCATGTACATAGAATCTTAGAGTTGGCAGAGGTCTAATTTGTTCTTGAAATCTCTCAAAGGTTATTTTTTCCAAGCTATTTGATCCAAGAATGATGGACTTCATGCTAATTGTTTAAATCTGGCCACTTTGGAGTCTGATTTAGAAGTTGGGAGATCCTAACTTAGTCAAGGATTGCCAAACTATAACATCAAAAATTAAGCTTAGTTCAAAAATGAAAACTGAATTCTAATTGAGTGCTAAATTGGGCATCTATCTTTGTATAAATCATGTCTTCCATAATATGGGTTTGACACATCTCTAGAAATGATGCCCCCTAGCTTTTCAGATTGAATAGATGAACTAGTTCAACCCTGACATTTTCATTAAGTGTTAGTAATTTATTTGTTCCTGGAAATCTGGGATGTGATACAAAGGAAAATGTGACTATAAACAAGATAGATCTCTCTTTATTGTTAGGTATTACATAATCATTAGAAAAAATTATTGAATATGTAATAAAAAAATCCCTTTGTATATTATTGTACATATTTGTTTTTAAAATTTCATGACAACTGGCATTTTACATTAGTAATAATTGATACAATACTAGTTTCAGATGTACTATATATGAATTCAATATTTGTACATATTGTGAAATGATCACCATAATACTAAATGTACACAGAGTTACAAATTTTGTTTTTCTTATGAGAACTTTTGAGATCTATTCTCTTAGGAAATTGAAAATATGCAATATAACTTTATAACTATAGTTACCATGCTATACTTTGTACCCTTAGGAATTATTTATTTTTTAATTGGAAGTTTAGTACATGTTTGTTTTTATATATTATTTTTTAAATTTAATTTTTTTATTTTGTAATTTTCATACAATATTGGTCATGTTTGTATGGTTGTATTGTAACCCTTATTCCCCACCCCATGCTCCCTTTGCCCCCTCTCTCTAATCATTCCAACTCCTCTCACTACAAGCCATTGGTTCATGCTTGGGTCATTGGTCTTTTCTTCTTCTGGAACTATGTCCTTTCTCCAAGGGTGCAGATTTGCACTCCTAGATGGCAACAGGTGAGGCTGCTTGGATCTTCAGGAGTAACTGAGGCATACAGTCAGGCCAAGCATGTAAGGAACTTGTTGTAAGGCAGATACATGGTGCGCTTCTCCACGATCCTTTCTGGTATCTGTCCCATGTTGCTGGTTCTGTGTTATACAGTTCTGATATCTGGGTTTGGGAATTCAATTCCTGGCCTCTAGTGGTGGAGGCTTTCCCTGCTGAGGACAGACTTTCTCAGGTGGTTGGTCCAGCTCCTCTCCTCTCTTGTGTTAACAGTTCTGCCGTGGGGCCACAGCCACATCTCTGTGGTTCTCTTACCCCATTGATTCGTAAAGGAGGAGCCTCATTCATGTTGTACATTACTGTGGGTCTAAGGTTTGGTTCCCTAGTGCCAGAGACGATGCAAATGGACATCTGTGGCAAGTCACCTCAGTTGCCGGTTTCACCTTCTGTCTCAGTGGTTTCTGACATACTCGAATAGCACATTATTTTAATGTGCAAGATAATGCATCTAACAAGCATCTTCTATCTTATACCTATCTATATATAGTAGGTGTATATAGTAGGTCATAAATATTATAAAAGCAAGCTTATAAACTTTCTGTACTTGGTATATCAGATTATTTTGTCTTTTAAAAATATTATTATTATTATTATTTTTCTTAGACTAGGTCTCACTATGTTGTCCCGGGTGGGTCTCAAACCTGTGGACTCAAGCGATTCCTGGTCTTGGTCTCACTGCGTAGGCTGGGATAAAAGGCATATGCCACCATGCCCAGCCATATTGTTTTTTAAAAAATCTTAAAAAAAATTCACAAATAATACAATGATTATTAAATGAAGACTACTTCACCCTGAAATTAATGCTGTGTGATAGATAAATTCCTCACTATGTCTGTAGTTATTTTTCTCCCTATTTTGGTTTGCAAACTTACTACATAACAAGGTAGAGATTTTCCACATCAGGGTGCAAAGTTACTTGCCTGGGCATTTGTAATTGGCATATGGCATGTATGAGTACTTTCTAGAATGATTTGATCCTAGAAAATGCTTTTCAGGATAAACCTAGACAGACGATGGCATAAATTTGTCTTTAGTCTCAAATGCAAGACTGGAGATTTGAACTTTGGTAAAGATTGATGATAACTTTTGAATTGGGGAAGTATATTCTAGGCCTGGACTTTAGGAAAGCTGCTAAAGCTTCAAGTGGCATTTGTTTATATCAATATGAGTTCTACTTTGAATAATTGTATAGAACTGGTTTCTGATCTGAAAAATTTCCCATGGCTTTACATAGGTGTAAACTGGAGGGGAGTGTTCAGAGATGTTAGAAAGAGACAGATAAATACCTGGCTGTGTCATTTATATGTGGAATATAGAGAAATAAAACAAAGGGTCAGATTAAACTAACAAACCTTGGAACATTTTTAAAATTAATTTATTAATTAATTAATTTTTTATGGGAAGAAAACAAGCTATAGATAGGTATACATATTACAATACCAGAATTACAAAATTATAAACCATGCAAAACAATGTATTATTTACTGATGTGTAATTTAAAAGTTTCAAATACCACAGTAATGATAAACATCAAATAAAGTATACTGATTATTATTTCTGGGAATGTATAATGGGGAATAGGATAGAAGAGATATCCATGGAGAATGTCAACTATCTCTGTGATGGTTGATTTTTTTAAATTAAATTAAATTTATTTTTAAATTTTGCATATATGTGTATTTATATTTATATTATATTATTGTGTACGCTGGGGCTCTCCCACTTCCCTAAAACCTGTTAACCATCCTGCTCTTTTGTGTCCTCCCTTCGTCTCCCCCACCTTCTTCCCCCTCCTCCTCTCCCGCTCCATTGTTCAGCCCCATTGGTTGTTTCTAATTTTTCTTATTCTTTTGTTTGTTTTCTCCTATATCCGTCATATAAGTGAGACCATCCTGTATTTCTGAGCTCCCAAATCTTTATTAATAATAATGCAGTTCATAACTTCAGCACTCCTACACCTGGGGTCTGGGGAGCTATGCCCCTAGGGTCCCCTGATTTCTCAGGTCAGCTCCCAGTTTGTTCCTCCTGCGGGGGGCAAAGAGCTTAACTTATAAAAGGTTTAAATTACAAGTTTCTCATCTCTGAGATAGGCTCCCATATATTTCTTTTTCTCTGGCTTATTTCTACTAATATGAGTCCTTCTAGTTCCATCTATGTTGCTGTGAATGACATATGTTTGTCCTTGATTGATGCATAGTATTCCATCATGTACATATACCACATTTTTTTTAGCCAATTGTTGGTTTTGGGGCATTTGGTTTTTTCCAAATCTTGGCAATTGTAAACAGAGGTGCAATAAACATGAGTGTACAGGTGTCCTTTTGAATTAGTGTTTTCATGTCACTGGGTAGATTCCCAATAGTGGGATTGCTGGTTCGAATGGTAATTTCACTTTCAATTATTTGAGGGTCCTCCACACAGTCTTCCATAGTGTGTGGACCAGTTTGCACTCCCACCAGCAGTGTAAGAGAGTTCCTTTTTCTCCACAACCGCGTCAACACTTCTTGTTGTCCGTTTTATTTATATGGGCCATTCTTACTGGTGTAAGATGGTATCTCAGTGTGGTTTTAATTTTCATTTCCCTGATTATGAGTGACAAACCTTAGAAAATTGACTGTAAAACTGAGGCTACCAGAGAGAGAGAGAGAGAGAGAGAGAGAGAGAGAGAGAGAGAGAGAGAGAGAGAGAGAGAGAGAGAGAGAAGAGCAAGGTGGGGAGGGAGCACAATGGGCTGCGATGGAGCAGTGGGTGTCTTAGTAGTGTGTTGTAGTAGCAACAACTGATGCAGGTGATCCTATAACTCTAAGACATATGCAGTTTTGTAAATCAATGTTACCTCAAAAAAAAAATAGAAATCAAAGGTTAATTTTCTGCAATTACTAAAGGAGAATTAGTATGGTAAAGTAAGCAAAATCCAGTTTGAAGCATTATCAGTCTTCTTGAAGGCCAGCCTTCATCTTGTACTTCCCCTAAATAGGTTCAATGATCATATAAGAGCATTAACATAAATATAGTGGGGGATGGAGGGGAGGGGGGGGAACCCTGGGGATTACAATGTTGTGAAATTTATATATAAATTAAAATATTATAAAAAACCCCATAAATATAGCACATCTAACTATAGTTCTTATTCAAACTTTGCCTAGTGTGCCAAGACTGACACATAAAGTATGCCTTGTCTTACCTCCTTTCATATGCATTATTTTCTCAGTTATTTTTGTCTTTTATAACTGATTTTTTCCCTTGTTTTCAGTTTTATTCTTTTTTAAAGTAATGTTCATTCATAACAGGTTACATGGTTTAGGGGGGAAGATTCACACATCCTCAGATGTATGTCACCATACTACTCCCACCATTAATGTATCCATAGCTTTACCCCAGGCCTTTGTTTCCTGCCCCTTTTATTCTCACATCAACCTCCTTCCCCCTCTAGCAGTCTCAGTTCTACAGTTTTATTTCTAGGGTTCATTTTGGTTTAATTTTTTTCAAAACTAATATTCTACACAGGAGTGAAAACTTTCAGCATATATGTTTCTTCTTTTGAATTATTTCACTTAGCATAATTTGCTCCAGATCCACTCATGTTATTACAAATGGCAAGTTTGTCTTTTTTAAAAATAACTGAATAGAAGCCCAGTGTATATATATACCACATCTTAATTCACTGTTCTATGGACTGATATTTTGAGAAAGGGCAGGCTGGTAGTCTTGTATGATGTCTCTTAATTTGAATTTGTCTGACTTTTCTGCATTTTTATTTGGGTTATTCACCTGTGTAAAGGGTACTGCTATATGAGCAGTGTTGCATCCTCATGGCATTGTACCAGGACATACTCAGTGTTAGCTAGTCCCATGGTCGATGGACATTTTGATTACTAAGTTAGGATGGTCTTTTCCTATTAATGGTAATGGTATTTAATGGTAACTAATGGTAATTAATAATTGGTGAGTGGGGGAAATAGTTTAAGACTGTGCAAAAAATCTGTTCCTCACAAATTTGTATTTAGTGATTTATCATCCAAAGATGGTTCCTATTTGACTCAGTCATTAGTATAATGATTGTTGCAAAAGAATAGTTTTCTAGCTCTATTATTCCCTCTCTATTTATTAATCAGCTTTCTACCTTAAATAACATTTTCCTCTTAATTAGTTTGTAGTTTGTTTTGGGACAAGTACAAACTCAGATTATTTTTATTTAATGTGCTATAATCCATGACTTTCATGATTCATTTCATTATGCAAATTATTGCAAGTTCAGGCAGTGAAAACCCTGTTAGACTGGCTCCTGTGTTCCTTTGATAGTTATCCGTCAGATTTTGAGACCTGCTTTACTTGCTGGCAAAATAAGATATTCAAAATTTAATTTATACTTTTCCTAGGGTCAGTCTTCCTCCTTTTAGCGGGAAATGATGTATATAGAAAACAAGATGTGGGTACTACCACTGGGATGTCTTTGTTCATAGGTACTTTCAGCAGACATAGAAGCAGATTTAATTTTTGATTAATTAAAAATTTTTAAGTGTAGTAAAATGTATTGCAAAATTTACCATATTAACCAAACTTAACTGTACATTTATGTAGTATTAAGTACACTTACATTATCATGCAACCAATCTTGATCATTCTTCCTCTTGCAAAACTAAAACTCTATGCCCACTAGACAACTACCCATCCCTCTGTGATCCTGGTCTCTGACAGCCCTCACTCTTTCTGTCTCTTGTTTTGACTGTTCTACACACCTCATTTAAGTGGAATGTTTGTCTCTTGTGATTGGTTTTATTTTGCTCTATGAAGTATTTCTGAAGTGCTATTTGATGGATTTTATTAAAATGGATGGAACTTATTTTGACTAATGCCATTTAAAAATTAAATGAAACCTTTACATATATTTATTGTAGTTGAAGATATTGATCATTATTTTGTGTCTCATTACCAGTTTCATTGACTAATACATGTTAGGCTTTGGTAACTTACAAATCTAATCTATTTTTCCTCAAACATGTACTTTTTGAATTGTTTGAGTATATGGAGAGAATAATATTTAAAATCCATATTGCTTAAGTAAGAAAGTGAGAGATGGATTTATAAATAGTAAAACTATTCTAGATGGGTATACATTTAATAGTCACTGAAAGGTCATCTAATAACTTTAAAACTTTATATCTTTATATAAAAATAAACTTTATAAAACTTTATATCTACATGTCCATGTGTAGGAAAGACAGATATATTGAAATGTAATATATCTAACTTTGTAAGGAAGAGTTTCAAATACACAAGGTAATATTTTTAATAATTGAATAACTCCCAAAACTATACAAGATGAAAAAAGATGGCTATTTTGGTACTGCATATGATTTAAAAAAAATTTGGACAAGTTCCCAAAGTCTGCATTAGGTAGAATGTTTAAACAATTTGGATTTGATTTGTGAATTATTTTGAACATATTTTACTGTATGGGCTTATCACTTAGTAGTGAAATTTGCTATCACTTAAAGATTTTGAGTAAGACTTTTTAACTACACCCTTTTTCTTTAAATTACTACACTTTTCAGTTCTACTCCAATGTAGATATAAATAAAATGATATAAATCAGCACCATTTTAAAATTCTGACTAAAGAGTTCTGATGAAATTACTGTGGAAGATAGCATTAGGCAATGGAAATTGGTTCACCAAACTAGCTTTTTCCTTAGAACCACTTGGTTTTTGGGCAAGAAGGGACTTGGAATCTTAAAGATCATCTAGTCCAAGATTCCTAAATGGTCTCTTATGGAGATGACCAAAAATGCATCCTCCTCCTTACACAAGACTTATCACACTTTCTTTTGAGAACTAATAGAGAATGATTTTATTATAGCTTTTGCCTGTGTAAGCAGGGATTGCAGATAGGGTTGCCAATGACCGTGCCGAATGGGTGGATAGCAGTAATCTTCTGAGAGAACCATTGATGTGGGGCAGTCACAGAGAAAGAATCACTTTCTTTTTGTTCATACCTATGGGTATAGGTGTTGGGGCACTGATACACTTCTGTCCAAGGGGACGAGAGGAAAAGTCAGCTGGAGTACTTCCGGGCAAAGTTCAACCTATTAATAAAATGTGAAGAAACTATTTATTTTCTGTGCCGGACCATTATATTGAAAGTATGATGTCTAGAAACATGATTTCCATTTGCTTGTGAATGAAGTGAATATGCTGAAAACAGTTAAACAAAAAGTGGAGAGAACCTGAAACTGATACTTAAGGGTGACAGTGAGCTGCTAAATCAATCAGTCCTGGAACTGCTTTGTATTTTGACTTCTCACTATGTGAGATAATAGATTCCTTATTGATTGACTCAATTCAGTCCAAGTGTTTGGTGGCTTAAGTTAAAAGCAAATAAAATATGTCTTATCCTATTTTCTTCCTTCCACCCTTTATACCTTAAAGGTTTATTCATACCTGAAGCAGATACCATTGTTCTTTGGAAGATAGACCTGGGTAAGTCTTCTACATGATTTACTTGTCAGATTGAAATCGGTCAAAATAATAAAGGCTTTGTCTTATTTCCAGCAAGTGATTCCAAAACCGGAACTAATTCTATGAGTAGTTAGACATTTTATTTAAAAAACAAAACAAAACAGTGGTATTTGAGTAATATTCATGACATCATGTCATGTCACAATATTCAGTCATGGTGGCCTTTTCTTTTTATCTTTGCATTCTTTCTTGAATCACAACATTAATTTTTGATGTTTTTTCCACTTAGTATTTCCCAGCTTGACCGTGGTTTTTGCCTGAAAATAAACACATGGTTGAAAACTAAGGGCAATTTCTCATGAATGAATCTACTAGAGATGATCTTGTTAAAACAAAAGCATTATTTAATAAGGTTTATACATTTTTACAGATATGTGTAATTTTAATGTTTGGGTGGATATCAAAGGTAATCAAACATGCATAAGTCCTTTTTGAATCCTTAATTTGAGGGGTAAGAGTAAATTGTTGAATGCATTTTAAAGTATACATTCTTTAAGAGATAACATGTCATGGTAGCATAAAGTTCTTGGCATCAGAGCACTTTACGCCTTCTGGTCATTCCGAGGTATGTGACATGAAACTAAGAATTCATCTTAGTTTCTTTGTAAAGTACATAATATGTGCTATGTTTGTCTTGGAGCATTGTTATGAAAATTAAATACAATAGTGTGCTGTTCAGAGAGCAGGAGTTCACAACATGCACAGCAATTTTCTGTTGGGTGAATATATTTTGAATAAGAACCATTGCAGACTAACAAATGAAAGAAAACTCCAGGGATTGCTGCAACTGTTTTTGCTGAACTATTTTTCCCTTTTCATTCAATGAACTCTCTAGACATAGTCAACCTTTGCTTAAACTGGGAAGGGACTGTCAGGGTCCATTTGTGAGTTTGATATCACTGACATGAATAAGGACAGTTGGTTCAGGGATTCAGAATCTCTAATGTCAACTCTAACACACTCCTATGAAAAAAGAGTGCAAAAAGCCAATAGTACTGATCCAACTCAACAACTTTAGCAAATAAGTTAGGCAAGCATTTTATTCTCGGGGCCCAATATGTAGTGCTGCCATGGAAGCTCATGGAAGAAACCCAGTAGTATCTGACGCAAGCAGCATTGACAAAACAAAACAATAACCACCCACCAAATGAACAGTAACAAAAACTTGGTTTTAGTTTCTCTAGAATGTCAATCAGTGCCAGTTGTCCAGAAACCACAATGAATAAATTTAGAGTCAACTTGGGGGAACTTGTGTTAGTTTTGTTTTGGGGGAAAATATCCATTTTGTTTCTACTTTTCAAAAGTGGTTCTTGAGATAGTGCTGTCTTCTTTCAAAGATCATAAATTTGTAGTGCAGGCCATACAATCACCCTCTCTTATATGCACTAACCTTTGTCTTATGCTGCATGACTAGTTCTACTACCTCTTCCTGTGGAATTACCCCTGGAAAATCTGCCTCCTGGGTTGGCTTCTTTCTCATGTGTGATTAAATATGGAACCTACTTGATTGATAGCCTTTACTGATGGGTGATAGTAGATATGGTAACAAACTGTGAGGGTGGTCATGTTATAGCTTCTTTCCTAGAACTGCAAAATATAATTCTATATATCTAGTCAAGTGCAGCTTTACATCTTCCAGGGATTAAAGAGTTAGAGCTAGAAGCTGGAGATGGCTCAGCAGTAGATGAAAAACTCTCAGCTACCTTGCAGGCCTGGCTGAGAAGTACAACACTCTAAAGGGCTGGGGGAGAACCTATTCTACCTAATACTGAAATTTTACCCCATTCTGCCTTTGTTCACCAGCTTCTGTTGGAATATCTACAGCCCAACACTCCTTTCCCATTGCAGGTGCCCTCAGAGGCCTAAGTTCAAGGTTGAGTTCTGCAGCTATGTATTGAGGCTTCCTGAGGGCTCAGGCCACTTCTGTAGCTACTCACCTATTTTTTTTTAACAGTCTTATAAAGCTGACATTACTTTTCTATTCCAAGAAGTCTCCCCAACACACAGTGGGTTTTTCCCAGATGTCACCACTGCAAAACAATGACATTGAGTTCTCATGAGAGTAGTGGCCTCACTCACTTTTGACTCCACTTTTAAGGTCCATATCCTTGCCCAGGCAGCTCACTGTCCTACTCTTGCTCCTCATTTTAACTTAAGGCACCAGTGTTTGAAAACCCTCATCTTTGCTGAAGTCCTGATAGCTCGCCTGTGACCAGAGAGGTCCAATCTTACTTCAGACTGTGCAGGCCAAACGGTATATGTGTTTAGGTTTACTGTGATGAGTTCTGTCTGGGGATCCAATCTTATGGCTAGTCAGTTAGGATCGGAAGAGCAAACCATAATGGATGTTGTAATGAGGTATTTGGATTTTATGAGCAATAATGTTTATTGTTGTTATTTAATTAGTTGATAAATTTTTTCTTACTGAGAGTGTCAAAATGAACTGCACAGGATTTTTTTTTTAAATAAAGGTAAGTATTTTCTATTAGTTAATTTGAAATAGATAAAGGTGATTTGGAGTGACTGAGGAATTTTTTTTAGAGGCTATTCTAGTAAGCTTGTGAGGGAAAGCAGCAAGACACAGAATAATTTTCAATAATCTGGATGAACTGGAGCTAAAGTCAGAGGGATGCAGATCCCTTAGCCCTGTGCCTCCTGAAGGGGAAGGGCACATTACCACTGGGGCTAAAGGGGAAACACTGATTAGGTGACAGTGGAGTGTTTGTAACAGATGTCATGGATGATTCTTAGCATGCTTTGAGTTGTTCTGATGTACAGCATTGGAATGTACGTCTGTTTTCCCCTCTTGGATAGTTGAAAGATGCCCTTCTGGCCTGAGATATGATCCACCCTTAAGGTAGTTCTGGACATCTGGTGCTAAGACCTTGTTCTTGACAAATGGCTAACATTTGAAGTAAAGGAAAATATTACATCAGGGTATTCCACTTATTTCTCAAAACCAAAAAGCACCAAAGCCACTAGATGTGTCATTGTTAAATATCTTTGTGGACTTCAGGGAGGTGGTAGTAATGATGAACATTTTGCAATTTCTCCAGATTTCTAGGCTCTGATTTAAAGAGCATTCCCTGACAGACTCATCTCCTTGCCTTCTGTAAAGGGAGAGAATTGACTTTTTATCCCATGGATACTGGACCTTTATGTTAATGATAGCCACCTGTTTTCTTCAAACACAGCTGTTTTCTTTCATTCCAGGAGAGCTGGGCATAAAGTGTCTCACCCACTGTCAGCACTTGGCTTCGAAGACATGACCAGAATTCCGATTGACATAAATTCCCAGCTGTTCCCTAATGAAATACAGCCTTAGAATCCATAAGTGATGTAAGGTGTCTTGGCCCAAGCAATTCACCCCAGAAAAAATGGGAATGGGATGTTTATGTCTCTTGGGACTTTCCCACTTCTGTCCCCAGGGCCATTTGTAACCCATCACTGAGATATTTTAGTTAAAAAATGATTTACTAAACTCCTAGATAGAAAAGAAGCATCAGGAGGAAAACAAGGGTTGGTTTTTGTCTTAATTCAAGCAAAATACCTCCACTGTAGGCTTTGGAAAAATTGAGCATGATTATGGAGAAGGCACTGGATCTAAAACTGAACAACATACAAAAATGGAGATGATTCAATCCTTGCCAAGAGGAAATTTCTCTTTCTCTCTCTCTGTGCATGTGTCTTTACCCCTCCCTTTACCTCTCCCTTTACCTCTCTTTACACATGTATGTCTTTATTTTTTATATTTGTTAATAGAAGTAACATTGGTTTACAACACTTTATATGATTTAGGGGTACAGGTTCATACCCTTCAGGTGTCTGTCACACTTGCCACCAAAGTACCTGCAGTACACCCCCAAAAACCTTTGGGCCCTTTTCCCCAGCAAGAAGAAATCTACAATGTATCTGGAGCCTCCCTCCTGCTGACTGCTGGCTGGACATTTAGGACATGTGCTTTGGACTAGCAACTATCCCCAATCCTTACTGTACAGGCTTCAGTGGAGACCTTCATGTACATCTTGTGTTTGTCTTCCCCAAACCTCAAACCAGCTGTTCAGACATTGGCAACTTTTTTTTTTTAAATTGTAGGTTCCACACAATTTTATGAAAGGGAAAGGAAACAAGGGGAGGGATAAGTTAGATAATGTATTTAGTAAAACCTTCTCAAAGTACAAAGTAATTAAGAGAATTAAAAAAATTATTTTTCTTATTGTTTGCATACATATCTTGTATATGCATGGTCCTCGTCCCTCCCCTTCCCTAGTCTCCCCTCTGGTCATTCCAGTTCCTTTCTCGTTGTCAGTTGTTGGTCCATGATTGGCCTGTTGGTCTCTTTGTGTTCTTTTCTGAAGCAGTGTCCTCCTGGGTGAAGACCTGCCTTCCTGGGGACTGCAGACCAGGCTGATTAAATCTCCATGTATAACACTGGGGCAGGTGGCCCTTCTGAGCATGTCGGCGAACCTCCTGTCAGTCTGATGTGTGGAGTGGCTTTCTTAGCTTCTTTGTTGTGGAATTTCCTGTGGTGGAGAGACAGTCTCTTTTTCTCAACACCCTTATGATCTTTGGTTTTAGTGTCTCCTTGTTCTTATTGGTTGTCTCTTCCATTCATTCTGATGTATGTCCCTTGGTGCTGCTTCTTGCCTTGTAGCTCTGGTTACTGGCTTTGGGAGATCATTTCCCAGCCTTTTGCCATGGGGGAGTTCCCTGGTGGGGACAGACCTCAGCAGATGGTTAGTCTGGCTCATCTCCACTCTCTTGCTTCGCAGTTCTCCATGGGCCATGGCAACTTTTCTGCGGTTGTGCTCCCCATTGAGATTGGGGAACTCCTTGCTCACATTGAAACTGTCTCTGGATGGGATGGGGAGTTTAGCCCCAGCACCAGAAATGTTGTCAGTGTTACTCTGTGATATGTCTTCACTCTGGTCTAATTAAGAGAATTTTTTGAGAGATTAGAAACAAATATCTCAGTTGACCAGGGAGCAAGGGCAGGTGAGGGTACTGTTCTGTAGCTTTGTGATGTTGTAGCTTTGTGATGCCTGGTGACTGAGCTTCAGGTCACTTTCTTCATCATTACTCTCTTAAACCCAGCAAGTTCAAGTATATCTCCCAAGAGCAAGCTTTCATTCTCAGATACTGCATAGTCTAAGTTTCTAAAAAAGACTGAGTTATAATTTCAAGCTGTCTCTCTCCTTCTGTGCAGGATAATATTCTTTTTATTCCTATTTCCAAGTCATGCATGGGGTGTATGACTGGGAAAGGATCTACATTCTCTTTTATATCCCTTTCTTTGATATACAAAGGCAATCTGAGAGAGGAGAGATTTTTTTCCATGTTATATTATTTTTATTATTTCATATAGTATTTTAAAAACTTGAGCTTTGAATGTCTGATGCCTGAAGCAGAGGAGAAAAAATTTCTGAATTTAGCAGGATACACATAGAGGTGTGACTATGGTCATTCAGATATTTAAATTAGACTCACTAGGAAAAGAGGATGGGTTGCAGAGGTAACTCTTCATTAAAAAAAATAATTTACTTATATTTCACATCTCTGTATTCCCGGGGTTCACCTGTCCCCTCCCTGACCGTTCCCAGCCATCAGCCCTCTCCCAGTTGTGTACTTTAGTTTGGTTGTTAGCTTGTTTTGACTTTTCCTCCTGGCCTTTTGTTTGTTTTCCCTATATCTTATATATTAGTGAAACCATTTGACTTCTGTCTTTTTCTTTCTGCCTTGTTTTTGCTAATATGATTTCTTCTAGGTCCATCCATGTCTCAAATTCATGAAGTTTGTCATTTTTAATTGATGAGTAATATCCCATTGTGTATATATACTACATCTTTTCACCCATTCATCTGTTTTGGGACTTTTGGGTTGTAAATATAAATAGTGCTGCAATAAACATCCGAGTACAAGTTTCCCTTTGTACAAATACTTAGGTCCCCTTTGGGTAGATTCCCAGAAAAGTGATTGCTGGGTCAGCTTTCCATAGTGGTGAACCAGTTTACATTCCCACTAGCAGTGAGAAAGGAAAAGTCTAATGTAAATTTTTTCTAGTCAAGAAGTTTATTGTATTTTCACCTTGAGGAAGATTGGAGGGCTACTAGTCCATAATTTTTCATCTTGCTGCTAAGCCTAAATATCTTAATTACTCAATGAGTGCTTTTTTGTTTACTAATGAAAATCACCACTTTTCTACACATTTGTCTGCTACTTTTTATATCTTTAGAAAATTGCTTAATCAAAACTCATTTTTCTGCAGGCATGTCATATTTTCCTTACTTATTTGTGAGTCTAAACAAAATTGATAGTGCATGCCATCATGCAAAAATAATGCTTTTTTTCCCCTCTCTAATTTATAGTAACTTTTGTGTTCTGAAAAAGTTAGACCAGAAAAAGTTCTTCTAATTCTTGTTGTGGTACAATCTTAATTTAAAAGAACAGGATGAAGAGTCTGTATTGAGTAAGTATAACTTATTTATATATTGCTTTACAATTTTAGAAGACCTTTTATACACTCAATCACATTTAGAACCAAGTAGAGTTTTCTGATTTCTTAGGCCTAACAGGTAAGCCTTTCATATATCATATATATCTTCATATAGCTCACAAGGATTGATCTGCACTGGCTCACTTTTGTTTATATTTTATATATAAACTGTAGCCTATAGTCTGCTTGGCACAGAACCTTATATGATGACTAACTGTTAGAACACTTCTGTTGGTTGGTGCTAAGTGACCAAGAGAAAGGAACCTCTTTCTTGGCTCCCATGTTTGATTTGACAGCATTGCCCTAAGATTCTGTGGATCTCACATGGAGGTACTATTGCATTAAAAAATGCTTTTAATAGTAGTATAAAAACACATGACATAAATTTGCTCTCTTAACTATTTCTACTTGTACAGTTTAGTGGTATCAATGTAACCAGAACTCTTTATCTTGCAAAACTGAAATCTATTTCCATTAAGTTACTATAGCTTCCTAATTTTTTCCTTTACCCATCCACTTGCAACTACCATTCTACTTTCTCTCTCTATAAATTTAACTACTTCAGAGTCTTAATGAAAACAAAATCATAAGTATTGGGTTTTCTTTTCAACTTTTTATTTTTTTTACTTCAAACTTTGACATTTGGGGTAAAACAATTTTTGATTGTGTGCAACTGTCCTTCGTATAATATGTGGCTCCTTGGGTGACTCTGGGACACTATTATCAATGGAAACACCACTGCATTGTGACAACCGAAACTGGAGGATGGTATTGCTCCTTTGGTTGGGGATCCAAGTAAAACCTCCAAACCATCTGAAGTTGATTCTCTCAAATCAAGTATGTATTTGAAATGTAAATAACTCCTTATCCCAATCTGTGTAAACAAGGCCCAGATGCCACTCTCTTAAACCTGAGAGCGCCCAGCCAAGTTTCATCAAAGGCTCTTTCAAAGTTCAGTTCATTACCAGGCACTTTGTAAACAAGTTTAAATGCTCTGTTTGGAGTACGTGGTTTGCATTTGAGCTGAGGGTCCGGAGCCCTTGAATTACTCAGGGGGGATAAACTACAGAGTCAGCTTTTCTTCCTCAATTCTCTCCTTAACCAAGTACTTTTGAGATTTCCATTTAATGCTCTCTGAGTAAACAGTTTGCCACCACGTTTATTACTTATTGCATTTTAAATATATTTATTTTAGTGTAAGTACCTCAAATAGCTTAGAAATGCTACAAGTAGTCAGCTTGTCTTAAATGCCAAAGTGGAAGTCGGACTTGAGGTGAACAGCCTTCCTGTTAGAAATGGGCACCTCAGATGACTCTGGGCTTTCATGAGGCACAAAGAACTGGCAATTTTAAGGGTCTCATCACTATTGCTATACATATTCATTAAGGCTTTAGTTTTCAAAAAGGGTCTTATAGTATAAAACAATAATTTCATAATAAATAAAAATTAAAATATAGAAAATTATGAAGTGAAAGTCTAAGAAGAAAAAGAAAATCAGATCATTTGTTATTCAGGTATCCATTAGTATGCATTTATATATTACTTACTTAGTAGTTTGTTGACTTCTGGTACATTAAATGAATTAAAAAACATAATCTCCACTATTTATTTTTAAGGGAACATTCCTGTACTCAGTTATACTAAATTTATTGATCATATAAATAAGGAGCTAAAACTGAATTCAGTGATCTTTCAGTACCTCTCCCTCAGTTTATAATAAACTCTTTGGAGGCAATTAAATGTCTTGTCCATGATTGCATTATTCTCTATATTTATGTTTAGTAATTGTGATGATAATTTTGTTTATTTTTATTTTCTGTTTACATATTTATGCCTATATATATATAGTTATATTACAATGATGTAATATAACTGATACCAAATCACCCATACTCCTCTACCATAGGTGTTGTGTTCATCACCTCCCTATTTTTCTCCTCCCTCTCTCCCTTCTCTCCCCTCTTTGTTCCTGGATGCTTCAGGTCTTTGGTTAACTTCAAGAGTTGGTTTTAAAGTTTGTCTTTCCTTGATCCTTTGTTTGGCTTCTCTATATCCCACACACAAGTGATTCAACCTTTATGAAACTGTGGTGGTTCCTGAAAAGACTGAAAATGTATCTGCCAGATGGCCCAGCAAGTTTATTCCTAGGATTCTTCCCAAAGAGAATTGTAGAGACTAGGTCTGATGGGAGAGATCAACTATTGTACAAAAATGAATAACAATAAAGGAAATAAAAAACAAAACAAAACAAAAACTAAGAACACAAACACACTAATTTAAAGGGAATCAAACAGAACTATTTTGATTGTAATTTAAAGTAAGTTTGGAAATTTACAAAGCCTACCTCCTCTGGCTGTGCTGTGGGAGAGGTATGTTATCTACCAGTCTTCTCTGTCTCTGGGGTTTCATCCTAATTCTTTTTGGTTAGGTCTTAAAATGCATTTCTCCCAACCCATCCTTAACAACTACCTTTTTTTCAAATTTGCATATATATGTATATTTATATTTATATTACATTATTCTATTATTGTGTACCCTGGGGCTTTCCCACTTCACTAACATTTGTTAACTATCCTGATCTTTTGTGCTCTTCACCGCCCCCTCCTTCTTCCCCCTCCTCCTTTCTTGCTCCATGGTTTATTCCCATTGGTTGTTTTCATTCTTTCTTATTCGTTTGTTTTCCCCTCTATCCATCATATAGGTGAGACCATCCTGTACTTCTTTTTCTTTTTGACTTATTTCTGTTAATGAGTCTTTCTAGTTCCATCCATGATGCTACGAATGATGTGTGTTTGTCCTCCTTGATTGATGCATAGTATTCCATTGTGTATATGTACCACATTTTTTTTTAGCCAATCATTGGTTTTGGGGCATTTGGTTTGTTTCCAAATCTTGGCAATTGTAAACAGGGCTGCAATGAACATGCGCGTACAGATGTCCTTTTGAATTAGTGTTTTCATGTCCTCTGGGTAGATTCCTAGTAGTAGGATTGCTGGGTCAAATGGTAAGTCCACTTTCAATTATTTGAGGGTCCTCCACACAGTCTTCCATAGTGGCTGGACCAGTTTGCACTCCCACCAGCAGTGTAAGAGAGTTCCTTTCCCTCCATATCTGCACCAACATTTGTCTTAACAACTACCTTTTAAAGTTATCTGATGTTATAGCAACTCTGCATATATTATAACTAGAAAGATTTATTGCAATAAGTTACCTTCAATCTGGTGGGAAAGGGAAGCGCAGGACAGGAGGGCCTTAGTTTGCCTTTATCTTGGGCAGCACAGGATTTCTCTAATCCCCAGTGCCTCTCTCCTATCATGTCCCTTAATAATGACTACATAAGACTTTCTCTAAGGATTACTGGGGCAATATAAGAGAATAATTTGTAAACAAATGTGGTGCAAATATATTATGCCTTAGTGCTGTTCTTTTTCCTCATTTAAGATCAAATGTGGTTTTTACGTGAAACTGATGAAATTGTCAGATAACCTGTTGTAATGGCAAGATAGACTCTAACTCAGCATTATTTAGTTAATAAGAAATTTAGTTAATGATTTTCCAAGATGCTGAAAACTCTAAAAGAGGCATAAAGTTATACAAAGATGTTGAATATGAGTCTTTGAGGAAGAAGTGCAAAACTAAAAAACATAGCCAAAATAATATGTCTGGGTTAAAGCAATCATGGTGATGTTTCTTTTTTGGAAACTCCATTTAATGTGACTTTACCATGCGATTGGCCTCTATTATATGGTTAATACACATCTTTTGGAGGATTCTGTCATGGTTATTTGTGCACTGTTTCTTCTTAATCAAACTGGACATTTCTAGTGCCTAACCTATCACATATTTTCCACATCTACCATGTGATATATTGTGCAAATCAGGTGCATGCTGGGCCCCAGGTGCCTGAGCTGATGTTCTTCTGCCGTGCGGTTTCTAGTGGAACAGTTTGAAAGGCACTGCATCAGTGTCACTTTGCATGAAAAACTCTCTGGGTGGTAGAAGGAGGAATAAGATGAGTGATTTGGGGATACAAGCTGATATAAGAATCAGTAAAGGACAGAGATGGAAAAAAGGGTGGATAGGAGGGCTTCTGAATCCTAGGACAAACTTTACCCACATTTAATTTTGCCCAGAGGCAAAGTTTGATTCTTGTCCAGTTATTTGAAGAAGAGCTAATGGTGGGGGGCAGAGAGGGAGAGGAACTGTGCCATCCCACACATCCAACCTTGCCTTGCTGCCTCTGCTGGAGAGCCTGACTTGCCTGCATGCTGTCATTCAGATGTGGGATCACATGTAATTTCTCCAGAAGACTTTCTTGTCTTCCCAGTCTATGGTTATCCTGTCCTGCATGTCGCTGAAGCAATCACTTCCTCTTGTGTTGCTAATTTACTCCTGTGTGGTCCTTGTCATTAGTTGAAATGATAATGATTCCTTTATACATTTATGTCACATCTACTCTTTTGTTTGTAATCAAGCTGCCAACACCTAGAACAATGCCTAATACTGAAAAAGTGGTGACTGGAAAAATAAACAATTCATGGAAATGTAATATACAGGATGGGGACTGTGACTAGTAAGGCTGTAGGATACACATGCACACATATGTTGTACATATGAGGGAAAAATAAATGTGGTAAAGTATTAACATTTGGCAAATC
The DNA here is from genome assembly GCA_004024945.1 of Uropsilus gracilis. Lineage (NCBI taxonomy): Eukaryota > Metazoa > Chordata > Mammalia > Eulipotyphla > Talpidae > Uropsilus > Uropsilus gracilis. The sequence continues at coordinate 2,739 of PVHY01002584.1, read as the reverse complement.
TGTAGGAAGGGTATATGGGAACTTCAGGTACTATTTTGTGACTTTTCTGTAATTCTGAAATTGTGTCAAAATAAACAGTCTCTAAACAAGCTTTCATCACAAGGAAAAAATTTTAATTATGTGTGGTGATAGATGTTAACCAGACTTTTTATAGTGAACATTTCACAATATATACACATATCAAATGTTTTATATCTGAAACTAATATAATGTTACGTCAGTTAAATCTAAATTAAATCTAAATTTAAAAAATGGTCATTTGCTAGACAAATAAATTACATGCACTCACATTTAATTGTAAGAAGACATTCAAATGTTTTGTTGACTTGAAATATTTTCTTGAATATTTAAAATCTTATGTGAAATATATATAAATAAAAAAGAAAAAGAAAGTTGAAAGAGAAAAAAGAAGAAAAGAAAATCTTTTAATATTTCTATTATCAAATGTGTCCAAAAATTGGACAAGTTGAAGTTGCTTATGTGTAATTTTTTGTCAAGTAGTGAAACATAACTTTTTTTGTTATTCTATTTATTATGTTACTTTTGGATGACCATAAATTATTGTGGTTAGTAATGAAAATGAGGAAAAAACAGCAATATATTGCTAGGTATTGAGCAATGGAACAGGTGAAATGCTCTCTCAGTTTTGTCACTGTCAGGTGGTATAGCTAGCATATGAATAACCTCCATGGACTCCTTACTTGTGTGAGCTCTTTGTAAGAGAAAATAAAGAGGAGATGAGAGCCTTTAATACATGCATAGAAACAGACATGTTAAAACATTTCTTTAAAAGAAAATAGGACATCCTTTAAAATCTGTTTGAAGCACGTTAGTTGATGAACTGATTATGACTCAGTGTTATAGAAAGAGCTTAGGGGGAAAATGAGATAGGAAGCAATTTCCAGCAACTTTCATTGTTGACTGGTAGTTGTCTAGTCAGTACAGGAATTTTCCTTTAGTTTAGATCCTAGTTGATAGCATAAATTGGCATATAGGAAATTTGTAGTCAAACCTGAGGATTCTTTTTAAGTATTTATTTTAATCAGAACTTGTGCTTCTAAGTAAAAGAATAAGTTGCTGCTTTTCTTCTTTCTAGCTGCAGGTCATTGCTTTCATTTTTATCTGATTATTATCTTGGAATTGACACTAGGTTTGGAAAGAGAACAGAATTTAAAGTGGAAGATAGTAGAAGGACATTATTTCAGTTATAGACCCAGGCGATTTAGACTCTTACTTCCTTTTTAAAAACTACCACAAATAATTAAACAAAAGCCAAACTAAACCAAACCAAAACAAAGAAAACACCAATGCTTAATGAATAGAGCAGCTGAAAAAACATTTGCAATATATGCTGTGGATTATGATAGCAATAGGACAAGTGAAGATATAATGTGATGTTAGACTTAGGTGGAAGGTCTCAATGCAGGTATAACTCACTTTTACTAGGTACTAGATCCTCCCTTCTTTCTCCATAACTCATTGCATTTGTCATTTAAACAATGAGTTTTTATCTTTTATTTCCAAATATTAATAACATATCCAGTAAGATAACCTTAATCTAAATAAACAAAAAAATGGAACTGTGCAATAAAACTTCTGGTAGAAAATTTTTCCTATTGTGTGTACTTAAAGTAAAACTATAAATGTCTTTGGTGGATTTCATAGAGAGACACATGTATTCTAATTGTTCAATAACATAGCTTGTAATGTTCAGTAGCATTCCTTGATTGTAATGTGATTTCTTTTAAAATTTATTCACAAAATATGTACATGTATAATTTTCAAAAAAGCTACTAAGAGTGGAAAGAATTCTGCATCATTGGTCAGAGCACCTAAGGTGAAGTCTTTTTCTGCCCCTCAAAACAGGGAACATCTCATGAGTCTTTCTGAAGCTTTCCTACTTACAAAATGTACTGATTTGGTTACTTCATGCCATACAATCCTATGACATTTAATATTTATATAAAATTGTGTTGATAGTTATAAAAACAGAGGTGAGGAAATGAAAATGAATCAGTATTATATGGTCTTAAGATTGCCATTGATATTTTCATTGACATTTCTTAATTCTTGCCTTATTTTTTTTTAAAACTAAGGACTTCCTATAAACTGCAGGGTAAATGAGTTTTCAGGGTTTTTCATGTCCTTCTGACTCTGGCCTCTATGACCAACACCTGTGGCATGGTACCCTCTCCATGATTGGATATACCTGGCCCAGTAGATGTGTGCATATGTAAATGGGCACATGGGGGCCTTAAAGATGGGGATAAGAAGTTGGTGTCTCCCTGGGGGAAGAAGGAGGGAGAACAGCAGAGAGGAGAGAATGCTAAAGAGAGACCAGAGGAAAAGCGTGAAGATTCTGGGGGATAGAGAGCCTGCCTGCTTCCCAGTTCCCCTGCATGGCCTTGCCTCTTTGCCATACAAGTGGCCCAGCCTCCCTGCCTGGTGTGCCTGTGTACCCGGTTTCCTGAGAGAGCATCAAAATTCGTAAAACCCACAGAAGGCTCCAGCAGTCTTTTCCAAATGCTAGAACCTAACTTATTGGGATGGTTGTAAAGCAAGCTTTCAGGAAAAAAAAAGATTATTTTTTCCTGTAGTCAGGTGAGAAGTAGAATTGATTTATTCTGTCAATAGTGTTCTTGGTAAGAAACATTATTGAACTAAAGATCTATTTTCTCTTGGCCTCCACCTGAAAGTCAGAATGAAGTTGATAAATAAAGTAGAAATTCCTGTGTGCTT